>OX104120.1:70413739-70552607 GCA_944474755.1 Limnoperna fortunei
AATAACAGTTACGCTTTCAAGCTTTCCACTTGGAAGAAGTTTACAAGAAGGAAGATCCTGTAAGAACATATTTAAAGGGATACAAGTCAATTGGTCCCAATTCCAATTTGTCCCAAGTCAATTGGTCCCACCTTGCGTTTAAAATGTTAAAAGATTATTTCAACATTTTGATGTATATTTATGCATTTAATTTAGAATTTTTGTGTTCTTAGTTACAATGTTATGTTAAAGTATTAACAATAGATATATAAAGACAAAACAATATTTATATTCTTTATTGAGATTTACATAACAGCACTATACTATTATTTTACGTGTATTTGAAGCACTAATTCCTCCCATTTCATTTTTGCATACAAACTGTCTTTCTTAATTCATAAAATAAACGTTTCTCGCTTGTTACTTTCATACCTACTTTCACCATACAAATGACTTTTCTCAAATTCTTTCTTCCTGTACAAATACTACCACACTGACGATCATCTTAACTTATAGAAAACATTCAAAATATATAGATGTTATTCACTCAAAACACAGAACACTTTCAATCCTTCCAACTATATTCATAAATATATAATAAATAAAATAGTAAAAAACAACAAAGCACAAAAGCACAACATAAAGTACAGTGAATAAAGTACCTTATAAAGCCTTTAGACAGTATTTAGTGCCACCAAAAGGCCAACTGACTTTAGAAGGGTAGAATGAGTTATTTCTTCTTTGGAGTAGCTACCCATAGTTGGAAAATCTTCGCTTTGGAACTTTTTGTTGTAGGTCTCTGGGCCCTGGTCAATTTCTGTTTGTTCTGATACTTAACTGTATCTGCACGGGAACGTAACTGAAGACAGAAGAGATGAATACATGTACATTTTTGACACATGTCTACCTACTTGATGATAATACAGTATTAAATCGAAATGTCTTAAAGTAGATTCTAAAGTAACTTGTACAGAATAACCGTATAGAATAGCCGTACAGAATAACCGTATAGATCGGGACAGTGAGTAAAACATTTAATTGTAAAATATTGTTACATATACAAATGTATGGTTTAAGAGTAAATGTTCTGATAAACATTAAACTGCTTGATGTTTGTATAATGATATTCAAAGGCAATCAAGTGCATTTATAGCATGTCATATTTCTACAATAATGTGTTTCGATTGGCGGACGTGTCTTCAACAATGTGCTTGAATTGGTGACATGTGTTCTGATTTGGTGACACGTCTACAATCAAGTTTTCTGATTTGGTGACATGTCTACAATAATGTGTTCTAATTTGGTGACATGTCTACAATAATGTGTTCTAATTTGGTGACATGTCTACAATCAAGTTTTCTGATTTGGTGACATGTCTACAATCAAGTTTTCTGATTTGGTGACATGTCTACAATCAAGTTTTCTGATTTGGTGACATGTCTACAATAATGTGTTCTAATTTGGTGACATGTCTACAATCAAGTTATCTGATTTGGTGACATGTCTACAATAATGTGTTCTAATTTGGTGATATGTCTACAATCAAGTTTTCTGATTTGGTGACATGTCTACAATTATGTGTTCTGATTTGGTGACATGTCTACAATCAAGTTTTCTGATTTGGTGACATGTCTACAATCAAGTTTTCTGATTTGGTGACATGTCTACAATCAAGTTTTCTGATTTGGTGACATGTCTACAATAAATGTGTTCTGATTTGGTGACATGTCTACAATCAAGTTTTCTGATTTGGTGACATGTCTACAATCAAGTTTTTTGATTTGGTGACATGTCTACAATAATGTGTTCTGATTTGGTGACATGTCTACAATCAAGTTTTCTGATTTGGTGACATGTCTACAATCAAGTTTTCTGATTTGGTGACATGTCTACAATAATGTGTTCCGATTTGGTGACATGTCTACAATCAAGTTTTCTGATTTGGTGACACGTCTACAATAATGTGTTCAGGTCTGCCATCATGTGTTCGTATTGAGTATCTGTTATATAAGAGCATCTATCATTGTAAAACTCAAACTAAACCATAATGCAAAGACAAGAAACAAAATACTCCCGAAAATAGTTCCCTCCTTTATAATGCTTATCTAGTTTTTTTATAAGAACCTTAAAAGATGTCCTTTTGATTAGCATCAACAAAAAGCATTAATACAATTGAAAATAATAATAATTACGGTTCTTTTATAGCGCTTAAATTACTCAAAGCGCTTAACAATGCAAATACGGCAAGTTACAGCATAGTACATTGAGAAACAAAAAGGAATCGGTAAGAGAAAATAAAATAATAAGTGTGTATAAAAAAAGTATGAACAACATGGTACAATCTAGTCAAAGGAATTCATGAGAACAAACTGGAAGTTAAAATTAATACATGGAAGCACTAAAATAGTTACCTAAAAATAATTCAGATAGCTAGAAAAAAAAATAAAATAAAAATTCGAAACAAAGCCCTTCTGAAAAAAAACTGTCTTCAATTTTGTACTGAACATACTGACAGAGTGTACACTCTAGGGTAAATTGTTCCACAAAGTAGCGGCTGCTTTGTTGAATCTCCTTTCACCACGACTTAGCTCTTAAATGTGGTACTAAAGGTACAAATAACATACACAAATAAATTGGTGCTTTCTGGTTCAATGCTTTAAATACATATAATAATAATAATTTATACTGAGTACGGTAGTTTATAGGTAGCCATTGAAGGCGGTGTAAAATGGGAATAATGTGGTCACATTTCGTCCGCTTTGCTTTGTTCTGAACTCGTTGCAGCCTTTGAGTTACACACGATGAGAGACCGTACAACAGTGCGCTTCCGTTGTCTAATCGGGATATAATTAATAAGCAGACCAACGTTTTACAGGCGTCTTCACTGATACAAGAACGTATCCTGCCGTTGTTGCGAACTTTGAAAAAGCGAGATTTTAAAATTGCGCCGACTTGTTGGTTCATTGATAATGTTTTAACGAAGTACACTCCTTGAATTTTAGGACTCTGAGCTATTACTAATATGTCCACCAAACGAGGAAATGCAGTTCTGTATTTCACTCAATCTATGTTTCTAGGTAAAAACTTTAATTAATCTTTTTTGATTTAAATATCCCCTCCCCAAAACAAAATAATATGATAAAATATGTTGATTTAATTCATATACACATCTCACGACATTTCAGTGAATTTCCGTAAACCCTTAGTATTATACAAACTTTCCTTATTTGAAGTATTTTGTTGTTTTGTTAGTTCGTGCCAACAGTTTACACCGAACAAGGATTTCTACACTGCCCAAGAAACACAACGAATGATTTTTTTACCATATCAACTACGTTTGAATTTCATTTTGAGGGTAAGTATAGTAAATCATATAGTTATGGGCTAAGCTGATTATATTGGTCAGCTTTTATTTTTGTATTTATTCTCTTTTGTAAATAATTTGATTATTGCTTAGTTCAGCTGATGTTCTCATTCAAGTATAACGAAGAGTGATAAAAAAATAAAATTCAATGTACTGTGACCTTACAGTGACCGTGTGTTCTGATCAGTACATAGTAAAAGAAAAAAACATTGTTATTATTTGAAGACTTGTTTCTTAAAGGGTGGTTAATTTCATTCCAACCCTTATTCACTCAGCAGTGTTTAACACATTCTCTGACATATAACAATTTAACATGTTTTGTTTTGACTTGTGATCAGACCTTCCTTCTGAATTTATAATTAACCACATTTAGATGAGACTAAGGTATAAGGTCACTTATAGAAATTTTTCAGCTGTGACAGAGGTAGCGTGAAAACCCCTTTCGAAAAACCTGACATTTGACAGGCATGTTACCAACAGTACATGTTTAACTTAACCATTTGGTTACCCAGCCCCTAAAACATTAGCAGTAATGTCTTTAACAATTAAGATCATGCTTAAGCATTTGACTCAAGTTTCAGGTACCTTATTTGAGGTAAAAAAAGTGATGGTAGAGGGGAGGTAAAAGATAAGTCTTTTTTCGATGGCCAGGATCTTAAGGGAGTTCTTCTACTATTGATCACGTGGTGTCAACACTGAGATTTTAGCTTTTGGCGTTACGTTAAATAACGCAGTTCACGTTTTAAATCAAGTGCACATTAAAAAGCGTTCTTGTCTCTGAATTTATGTGTCTATTTTACGTGCATGTTTGTCTTAGCTTACATGTTGAATTAAAAAAGGCCATTCAATTCAATCGTTTTGTAACTGATAGTTGATAATTCGACTAGGACGAGAAGAATATAATCTTATCCATAGTGTAATACTTATTCGATTAAAAGGTGTCCAATATTGTCAACAAAGGGAAATGATTTGTTGGCATGTCGAGACTAATCCAAAACAAATTAAGATAGGTCTGCACGAATTTAGACTAATCAGACAAGTGAAGACTGGTTCACGACTGGTTTTGACACAATCAAGACAATATATAGGCTTTTTATGTAATGTCTTAGTACATTTATTACTGATTCACTGGTCCAGAAAAAGTGAGTACAGTACAATAAAAAACCATTTATTTTCAGATTGTTTTAGAGAAAATATAAATTAAGATACATAGTGCCTCGTAACGGAAAATATAATACCAAGATCACTAATAGTGTCAGCAGTTCTCAGAAGTCTTTAGAGTTTATAGACGGTTGTTGTCCTAAGTGTTTTAAGAAGTTATTTTAATACTAACACCCAGTATCACGTAAATGTTTTCATGATTTTAAAAGAAAAGCTTGTTTGGTCTGTACAAACTAAATGGTGGGATTAAATGCGAACACAAAGAGCAATGTACCACTTACATTTTAACAAGGAAATCTGAATTTGTAAACAAGGAAGAACTTGAACTCAATCGCATTTCAAGAAACACATTTCACAAGATGCATTGTAATATATTGTTGAGTCAGTGCAGTAGCCATTAACTTAATCCCAGTCAAATTTATTCTCGTGTTTAGTTGGTTCCAAAGAAGGTACTGGGGCTAAAACTAAAAGGTTTTCAGTGCTAAAACAAGAGAGATGTCCACTTCATCTACAGGGCGGACGATAGGATAGGCCTAGCTCTTGTTGGAGCTGTCAGGCAATATAACGCGAAAAAATATAGCCGTAACGTAAACGACTGGACATGAAAAAAAAACGCATACTGGAGTATTTAAAATGTTAAATTTTTAAGAAGTGTAAACTAAAAATTGTGCAAATACCTCAAAGTAGTAATGAATCGTGGAAAATTGTAAAAATGTGTTCATAACATACGGACATGGTTGTATTTATAGCTATTTCACAATACATAAATAAATGACAAAATTGCAAAATGGCAAAAATTAAATTAGATTAAAGTTTTAGTGGAAGAAAACAAAACTTACCAAAATACATCTTACTTTGTTGATATTTACAGAAATTCAAATTTATGATTACCTCATCATACTTAAAAAGATGTAATATTATGATGCAAAATACTAATGACGTACACAATTTTGAGTAGTTAACACTCATGCAAAATTTCAGGAAAATAAGTTTTGAAAGTTCATAAGACTTTATCTCGCTTTCTTCTTATAATTTGCGACGTCTTGAAAAATCTTTGGTAAACAAATTTAAGTTTCCAATTTTACGAGTACTGTAGATGCTCGAAGGACGGGTCGAGTTCGTTTTGATCGAAAACTACAAAAGACTAGTTTATCTACACTTTATATTCGTTATATGTCTAAAACACAAAATGAAATGATCGGAAACTACAAATCTCAAAAAACGAGCGCTACGTCTAAATAATTTATGTTAAATCTTACAACAAATTATGAATTTATTGCTAAGGGGCCTTGATGGCCGAGTAAGGAAGTTAGTTTTCTACTATTGATTATGTACCTGTTAGCACTGAGGTTGTGTGTTAGAGCCTCACTAATGCAGTGTGTGCTCGACTCCAGACGTAATTGGTACAGATCGCAATATTTCATTTCTAAGGTGGGTAGTTTCACCGATTAATACCTAGTTCTGTACTTTTTACATCTATCTGTGTATTTAAAACACCTTTTACGCTCTTATTGCAAGAACATTCTTTGCTCTTAGAGGAAGGTACCGTCATCAATGTTTATGTGGTCCATCACTCGGTTTCACTGTCATACTAAATATTTTATTTAAAGGTAATGGACTTGTACCTTTAAGACGAAAGAACAGTTGCAATCAACTGAATTTAACAAGATGGCTGGTAAGACAAGTTATTTATAGAATAAAAAAAGAAATGTACCTATTATGTTTTGCTAGGCTTCAATTTATCTGTACTTATTCGATTGGTTTTTTTACTTGTCTTTTGTAGCATTATACAATTAAACATGCGTTGGTATTTTGTCAGATCATTTCCTATAGGTTTTTTAGCACCTCATCAGCTAGACATCATTTATATCACTTTTGCTGTGCGTCAACCTGTCACGATACCTGTCGTAGTAAAACATTACATTGTATAGATATTTCAGGCGAATTCTCATTAACAAAATCCAATTCTTATGTGATAACTTTATCATGTGTTATATTAGTCACCAAGCTTAGCTCATTATATTTTCGTATATCTTTTATTCTATAGAGAAGATAGAAAGCTTCAAAAATTAATGTTGTAAATTTGCATTAAAGTCAAAAGGTTCATTTTGTAAACACGAGCTGAGATATATATATATATAACATATTTATTATAGCTTCTTATCTTGTAAAAACAAGCCCTAAAAAATTTGTCTCGCCAGCATTGATGTCCCGCTTGGCACGTTTTGTTCGTCCAAGATAGAAATATTATGTACAGCCCTATAGAATTTTGTCAGTAAGGAGATCCGACAGAAAAAAGATTTCATAAAAAGACTGAACTCAGCTGTAAACATGATGTGGGATTGAAGAACGGACCGACAAACCTATATTTATATGAAAAATACATAATAATAGCAGTCAATAAACAGGCACACTTATATAGAGACCAGCGTATTCAGTATAATATTAGTAATTAATTGCTGCATCCCTTTACATACAGATATTAGTGCCTCGTTCGCCGAGTGGTTAAGGTAGTTGTCATTAGTCATACTATTGAACACGTGGTCGGTCAACACTGAGGTAGCGGGTTCATGTCTCACTGAGGCAAAGGTGCACTCGATTTAATCTTAATTGATAATTATCGTAAATTTTTCTACCGCAGGCCGAAGTTTTCACTGGGTACTCCGTCTTCCTCCCCCAATAAAAACTGGATGTCATGATACAGGTGAAAATTGCTGAAAGGGGCGAAAAAAACATTCCAGCAAAAACATACAGATATTAATGACAAAATGTCACATATCGTTATAACTGTAGCCATTGACGACATCGGTTTTTAAATTTTCTGTGGCTTTTTATTCACAGTCGACATCTCATTGCGTACGATATCTTTACAATTGTACCACTTCCTATGTCAGAATATTGTGGGTATAGAGGACACAGTTAGAAAGAAACGATTGGTGTGCACGATATCAGATAATTTAAAATCTAACGACATGTTCACCACAATAACCAGTGGAAGTGTTGGAGAAGGACTAGAAATGAAAGGTAGTGATTTGGATACAATGTTTGTTGTGAAGCAAATAATCATACACGAAGACACAGATAACATCAAAATTGATCCAAATAAAATAAACTTAATAATGGAAATGAATGACACCAAACCAGGCTTAACTCAACTACGAGCCGTTAATTTTTCTGTTATTATGGCACAATTATTGGAACAAAGAGGCAATTCATTGTACCTGTCCAGTGAGCTATTTAAACTATTCTTTCTAAAAAATTTGAAAACTACAATTTCATTTCCGGTTAAAATTCATGGACCATGTTTATCACACTTAGATGACTCTGTGGATTATGCATTCTCTCTTCACAATCCACAGTGGATACAAGACGCGAGAAATTGGATAAGCAGAGGACTTGCATCATGGCCTAGCAGTGGCGTCAAATCAAAGATAATTGACCATGGGGTTCTTTTTGTAGCGATTGGCTGTAAAGGATCTGTTAATGAAACACTGGAATGGCGCATTTCATTTTCCGTTGCTGAGAAGCTGTTGATATACTCATTTAGTCATACACAATTACAATGTTATGCTCTGATGAAAATACTACTTAAGGATGTAATAAACAGTAATAGCAATTGTAAAGATCTACTCTGCTCATATTTTATCAAAACAATTATATTCTGGGTGTCCGAGGAAACACCAGTGACAGAATGGAAACCAGAAAATCTCATACAATGTTTCATGAGATGTTTTAGAAGGTTGCTGTACTGTGTAGAATACTCAATGTGTCCTCATTACTTTATTCCAATCAATAACATGTTTGAAAATAAAATCGAAAAGCAGCCGCGGAAAATGTTACTAGAATATTTAAACACATTATTTAGTTTCGGTTGGCGATGTGTGCTTTTCTCTAAACAATTTCAAAATTTCACCATCTATTCAAATGCATTTCCAGCCACATTAGAAATAAAAGGTACACAAATTCGACTATTTTTAAGGTCATATAATTTATATTTTAAACTTAGGATTATCCACAATCGATCAGAATCGTACAGAAAATGTATTCGAATATATAATGTCTACAATTTTTCTGCTATTAAATTAACGTATCTAAGCTACATGAGCGTCATCTGTTCAACATTAAACCAAAGTATTGTTACTCCTTCCGATATAAACAAAAAGATGTACTTTCATCACCGGGAACAATTGGCGTACCTTTTACAGAGTATACACCAAGATGCTACATCTGGTTGGATGCATTTAGCGACATTTTTCTACAAAACGAAACAGTACAGAAATGCTCTTTATATCCTGTCTTATGCTATAATGAAGTGCACACCAGAGAAAGTGTACCCGGGGACACCTCTGTCATCAATACAACAAAACTTTACCGCATCCACAACTTTGCAAAGACTTGGAATATTGCGTGTTTTTAAACTTGTAGCTGTGTTCCCTGTACTATTGACAAAAGATTCGACAATGATACCAGAAGAATTGGCAATGGACTGTGTTAAAGAAATATATTTACCTCCAGTTGCATTTGCTCATTTCATGTGTTTTCTTTGTCATTATCATCTTAATGATTTAAAACAATGCTACACTTCTCTAGCATACTTAGTGCTATGTATTAGGAACACACATTTTATAGCAAATTCATACGAAACAGGACTAAGCTTCTATCTACTTGGAGTAGCTTTACAAATACTAGGAAAGACAAAGAAAGCTAAATCTGCGTTCATGGAAGCCACTTAATACGAACCATATGGCTTCAAAAGTCCAGCAAATCGACTTTCAATGATTCAATGAGAACGGTATTATTTGACTCATTAATTCTGTTTATTTGTATTTGTTCTTTCAATTAAATTTACAATTGGCTTTGAATAACAAATCAGGCGATACTCGTCGGTAAATAATGGATGTTTTTTAAAATATTAAAAAAAATGTATCTGTACTAGTATTGATTGTTGTTAAACAAACTATTAACTCTTTAATTGTGTTTAACACAATTTCCAGTAATTTTTCAGCTATGTCATGTCGTCCAGTTTTACAAAAGGGGGGGGGGGGCCAAAATACCCATAGAAAAACCTTCAAACTTTGATAGGAAAACGGGCAATCGAGTGGAGTGCATCCTAATGTAGTTTACAAACGTTTGTTTGCTTTCATGTCGTATAATGGTATTTTGGGAATCTGCGAGACTTTTTTCAGAGTCACATGAAAACGACCGAGCCTGATTTCTCCCTTCATATGTATTCCCTGTAGTCGAGAATTAAACAATAAATAACCCTTTATTTACAATCTTATTCATCTCAATGCAGGTAAGTTAAAGTTTCAAAATAATGGAATGGAATTCTCTACTCCTGGATTAGGAATCTCAAATGACTGTTTAGCCATAACAAAGTGTCACGAATGCTTACTGTTTGCTCTGGCATTCTATGGTTCTGGTTCAGTAACAGGTACCCGAGGGCATTCGGTACACTTCCACTGCAACATGGGGTTACCCCTTACTGCTTTCTGTAGTAATCTCTGTTCCTGTTTTGCATCTCCTTTGCTGCAATTACGAAAACTGGACGCACTGTCTGGATAACCTCTTGTATGGATGGATGCTCCTTCATTGTGAGGTTTGAAACTGGATTGGGGTAGCCCATTTATTTATTTTTCCTTTTAGTCTGATTTTTAAAGAAAATTTCAAATGAATTTCAGCTTCAATGTCAAGATTCGTTTTTTGAAATCACTTCAAAAAGAATAATATTATGCTAAAAGGAAATTGAGTGTTATAAATTAACTTTGTAAAACTTACAAAACCAACCATTAAAACATGTGAACACCTCGTTAAATATATGATAAATAACTTAAAAAGGAGAAAATCGTTATCAATAAAGTTATTAATTTGTCTCTATATATAACTCAATTTCTTGTTTTAATGAACAAAACACATAGTAACAATTGTTTGAACTTTTGTTGATTACCGAAATGACTTGTGACGAGTTATCTTATTAGATCATTGCCAAAATACACAAGGAATTGGATTAACAAGTTAACAGTTACGGATTGGATCTTAATCTTAATTTTGAATTTACCCCATAATAGCAATTTTTTTCATTTTTTATTTGGTTTTGGAGAAAGTGGCATTGCTCATTTAAAGTTTTATCGAAACTTTACCACTTTTCATTGATGCAAATTGACAAAACTATTAAATGTTAAATACCTGTAAGAAAAAAGAGTAACAATATTTTGACAACATTGTTGACAAAATAATTCAGCTATTTCGTTGGTCATAAAGATTGCATTCATAAAATAAACTGATATACAAAGTGAGGAGCAATTTATAACATCGGTTGGAAAATTATTTGCCAATTCTATTAAAACTGTCGAAAGCAAAAATCTCTAAAATACACATATTCTGAAGAATCAGGCAAGTTTTTTTCCACAGTGATTTAAGGTAGGAGAAATTATAATAATTGTAATTCATTTTTAATTTCAGACACATAAAAAGACCATAGCAGAAATGTCTATGCATTATTTCTTGGTCACGTAAAATGTCGCTTCTTAAAACAAGAGAACAGTTTTTTGTATATCAATGAGTTCCTACTTTCTGAGTTGTATCGACCTTATATCTCATGATACTAGTTATTAACAGAACCTTTTATTTATTTTCTGCATAACGTTTAATTTTAAACACATTTTTTTACTTTCCGCTTTTTTCATTAACTCATTTCTGTTTCTAAGCAATAAATGTACATTTTAAAGAATAAGTAATCTTTTATTAACATACCAAGCGATTCATTTCAAGGTCTATCTTTTGCCCCTAAAAAAATTTTCATTGAATAACAAACAGGAACGTGATTACAGGTGGGACAGAAAGAAATTATTTTATTTTCCGACGTTATAGTTTGTAACTAATCTAGCGCTAAGAGTATATTAATAGTAAGTGACAAGCCACAATTATAAGGTACACCTTTAATGGACGGCGTAATGAACTAGTGGAAAACATATTATTTAGTAAAAAAACAAAACAAAAAACAAAACAAAATTGTACATCATGTTTATACGACCCATATTTAGTATGCCGAGAAATTATTAAATCGAAGTTTTCCCGCTGTGGTAATTATTACTAGCAAATATACACAAGTCTTAGTATAAGAGATTGTTACTCCGTGTCTAAAATACTGTGTTCGGATTCGGTGACATGTCTGCAATAATGTGTTTGGATTTGGTTAAAATGTCTACATAAGTTGTTTCGATTGTTTGACGTGTCAATTCGGCATTGTGATATAACATGTCCATCCTCGCAACAAAGTAAAATGATAAATTTTCAAAATCTATGTACATCCTTCTTACATCATTACAACGATTTTCCGTAAATCCTTTCAACAGTATAAAAATGTCCTTATTTCAAGTGTTTTATTTTTTTCTTAGTTCGTGCCAACATTGTCACGTTAAACAAATCCAGAAACTAAGAAGTTCATTTTGAGGTTAAATACAGTAAATCATATATCTGAACTTAACAGTCAAGGGCTTAGCTTATTTTATTGGTAAATTATTGTGTGTGGTAAATTATATGAAAAATGTGATTATTACTAAGTTCATCTGAAATTGAATGCTCATTCCAGTACTACGCTGTGATAAAAAAGAACACTATTGTACTGGGACCTTATAGTGACCAATGTTCCTAATTAGTATCTAGTAAAAGAAAAATTGTTATTATTATTAGAAGACAATAGGGTTATTTTCTAAAGGAACGTTACAATCCATTCCAACCCTTATTCAAATCAGTTACTATATTTTACATCTGACATTGACTAAGATTTTGTTTTTGATGATTTCGCGTTACTTAATATGAACATCATTTAGCTTTGAAAAAAGACAAAAGACTCAATATATTCATTCTGTATAAATAGATGTATTTCTGTCAGTCTTTTAGTCGGCACTGAAACGAGGCGACATGGAGTCTGAATACTCTGTTTCTGGAGTTCACTATTTTTTTAAGTGTAGTCATGTTACAAAATGCTTATTATATATTTTTGTATTGTGTGATTTCGGTGAGCAGTTAAATTTTGAATTAAGTAATCCTTATGAAGAACACATTAAGATTCATATATTTTTAAATTCATGCCATATAGAAATATATTTGCCCTATTCCCATAATCAAACCATGTTCAATGTTTTGTAAGGACCAATATTACCCGATTGTTTTAACTCGAAGAAGAACCATTAGCGTTATCATTGGTCTTTTAATTTTTTATTATTAGAAAGATTAAAACCTCTGATAATATTTCGGATAATATTTCATCTGGACGTACTGATGCCATGATCCATGACTTATACTGCATTACTTCAAGTTTTTTTTGTCAACTAAATTGGAAATTCCTGTCATGTAGGGTTTTCCTTGAGGTTTTTTCTTGCCAATACACTAAACGAAACAGTTACGTAATATAGATATATGTCTTCTTGTTAGGATAATATATGTAATCTGTAAGTTTATGATAAACTAAATATTGTTCAACTAAACACTTTTGTTACACTTTACCGGATAGCATTAACAGATGTCTGACGTACAACAAAATTTGCGTTTCTTATCCGTTTCACATTCAGCAAGTGGCATAGCTATTTTTTATACGTTTTTGAGTAGTTTTTACAATGAACAGGTCAAATGTTGCAAACAATTCACAAAATTATGCAGAAAAGAAAAATGACATGATATCCAAATCGACCTGTGAGTGTGTTTCGTGATTGTTATTGGCAAAGAAAAGGTTTTGGTTTTTGCGTTTTTAAACTGGTTTCCAAAACTTTTTGAGGGTTTATAAAACCAGTTTGAAATCCAAACAATTTAAGGAACATTCAGTAATATTTAAAAATCCAAAAAATATTACCGTATACATATTTTTAATTCTGGATTGTAGAACATATTATCCCTTAGTATACAGCTGATCATCTCATTATTAAAACCAACATATATAAATAAACGTGTGTCGTGACCCTCAATGATGGATTAGAGCTCCCACATCTCGTTTTTACATACTTCCAATAGATCACTAATTATTGAACCTTTCTTTTGATAAAGGTATGTAGTATACCCTTTATTCTTAAGTTGATTACACACAGCAATTGCAGTTCTTCCTCAACATATATGTGTAGTGTCAGTGTCTTTTTAAGCCTTTCCAGATGTTACAAAAACCGAATTCACTTTGTCAAACAGAACGGTTGCTAAATTCGTGTGAAACTCTTTTTATCTAACACTCAATAAACTAGGAAACCAGTTTGAGTTTACAACTTGTGTTAAACCGGTGTGTTAAAATAAATGAAAAGTTTGGCAAACAATTTCGAAATTCAGTATAGAGAAAGATCTATTAATCTAAAAGAGACACCCATATAATTTAGCTAGTTATCATACATCCTTTGGTAAAGCTGAGTTAAATGAATATGTAGTGAGATGCCCAATGTTCCGAAATCCCGTTGTTATCGAGGTCATTTCGGATTTATTAAGCCAAATGTCTAGGTAAACATAACGAAACAATATTTTTTTATATGTGACAAATTGTAATAGTGTGTTCTTCTTTACTTGAATACCAAGGTAAAACCCCGAAATGAAAACTGGCAATCCTTGTCAATTAAGGTCGGAGTCGAGCACATCCTGTCCACATTAAAGCTCAAACCCACAATCTCAGTGTCGACAGGCACGTGATCAATAGTATATAGCTAACTACCTTAACCACTCTATTGTCACACAGACCCCTAAAACATTAGAAGTAGGGTCTCACAATCAACATCATTTTGCTAGCATCTGTTTCGAGATCCAAATACGGTATAAGTGGTTTTTTTCGCGGTGATTTAACTTTCGCTATATTCGCTATAAAAGTTTGAACGCGAAAATAAAAACGCGCGAAATATTAGGACAAATGACAGAGTTATTCATTCTGACTACTGACCGCTAATATTACATTACGACAAAATAAATTCATACGTTTTTTGATAAAAAACGCTAAATTTTCATCAATCGAAAAAAGCACTTATATGGTACATTGACAATTTTTGAATTTAACGTTGAATTATCATTAATTATATGTTGTTAGGTTACAAGTTATAAGACACAACACATGTCATTGGGGTTCTAGGCGTAATCATTTTATCGTTTTAACGTTACGTTAAATTTCGTATACGTTCAAGTGCAAATTCAAAAGGGTTCATTTCCCTGCATTGTGTGTTTTTTACGTTGTTTCTTATTAGTTTTTATGTTAAATTTTGCACAGCCATTTACCTCGACCTAAGGAATGGCATTGTGTTTAGTCAAGAGAATTTTATTTTATTAAGACTTATTCAAACCAAATCGATATTGGATCAATTAAGAATTGTTTGGGTCGAATTCAGAGTAAACTTAGGCTAATTCTTACAAATTTATTACTGACTCACTAGTCAAGAAAAGGTGATTATAATTCAGTATAAAACATAATCTTCTCAGACGTTGACTGTTTTAGAGAAAGAATGTATACATCAAGATACATAGTGCGCCGTAACGGGAAGATATAACACGAAGAGCACTAATTGTTTCAGCAGTTCAGAGTAGTCTCTAGAGAATATAATAGGCTGTTGTTTTCATAAGTGTCTCTAGAGGTTGTTTTAATAAAAACCCTATCTCACTTAAATGTTGTCATGATTTTACAACAAAAAAGCTCTGTTTGACTTTAAAAAACTAAATTGTGAGATTGAATTCAAACACGAAACAGAAAGTTTCACTAATATTTGAACAAGGAAGTCCAAATTTGTAAACTAGAAAGAACTTGAACACAATCACATTTCCCAACATCATATTTCAAAAACTGTAATATATAGTTTAGTCAGTGCATTAGCAATTATCGACCATAACTGAAACGCAGTCCAATTTAATACCCGTGTTTAGTTGGTTTCTATGCAGGAACTGGGACCATACTGGATGGGTTTCCAGTGCTCGATCCCGAAATATTCCCAGCTCGTCTCCAAGCTGTGGATAGTCTAGGCTTATCTCTTGTTGGGGCAGTCAGAAAATAATACGGAAAATACGGGAAAATGTAAATGTAACAAAAACGACTAGACAAGGAAAACACATATCTACAATGTTGTTATTTTTTTTCAAGAAAGTGAACTATTTTTCTCAATCTTTTATGCTTCTTTCCTTATTTGGAATCTAGTGGTATATGTTTTTCATCTGGCTCTCTATCCTTTTTACATCTATTTGTGTATTTAAAACAACGTTTTTGCAAGAACAACACTCTTTGCTCCTAAGAGGCAGGTATCGCCATCAATGTTTATGTGGTACATTATACCGTTGCACTGTCATACTGGAAGTGTTAATGAAACTCTTTGATTCTCTTTGCTTTTGGAGGATCAGTGTCATTTCAGATCTTGCACAAAATGACGTCGGGCTGATCAATGGTATCGGAGACGTTGTCCATTTATTTGTCGTTTTCTTACTGTCATCGTCATCTTTCGTTATGTCTATCAGAATTGTCAAGATCTGTAATGACACTGATCCTCCAAAAGCAAAGAGAAGCGAGAAGACGTTTGAGTGGCTCCAGTGCAATTTTTGTGATCAGTGGGTACACAGCAGATGTTGCACAAAAGCTCCCTTAAGGTGATTATGTGGAATCAGTGTTATTCGATTCTTCACTACCGAAACATGAGTGAACCACTGGTTTTGCCACTAGATAGAGAACATTGATGGCTCTATTGAATGTTGGTTAAATTGCTAGTTTCATGTCTTTCTTACACTAGTAGTAAAAAAAGATTTATTACTATTAGTTTTTGTCATGTGTTTTGAAAGATAATAATACATGCTATATTTACAATAATTTTTAATTTGCAAGCCACTTCATCTTTTAAGTTTCTTACAATTTTTTTAACTAGGTAGGACAATATGTGATTTGTAAGACTTCAAGTCCCTGGCTTGGTTGGAATATACCAGTATGTAGTATTGTACTTATGTATATTTATTTTTTTCTTGCGGAGGGGGTGTAAATGTGATTTTAAAAGACTGTAAGTCCCTGGCTTGGTTGGAATATACCAGTAAACTTAGTACTCTGCAAATTACATATTGCAATAAATTATTGTATGTAGTATTGTACTTATGTATATTTAATTTTTTTCTGGTGGAGGGGGTGTAAATGTAATTTTACAAGACTGTTAGTCCCTGGCTTGGTTGGAATATACCAGTAAACTTAGTACTCTGCAAATTACATATTGCAATAAATTATTGTATGTAGTATTGTACTTATGTATATTTAATTTTTTCTGGTGAAGGGGGTGTACATGTGATTTTACAAGACTGTAATCCCTGGCTTGGTTGGAATATACCAGTAAACTTAGTACTCTGCAAATTTCATGTTGCAATAAATTATATGTATGTAGTATTGTACTTATGTATATTTAATTTTTTCTGGTGAAGGGGGTGTAAATGTGATTTTACAAGACTGTAATCCCTGGCTTGGTTGGAATATACCAGTAAACTTAGTACTCTGCAAATTTCATATTGCAATAAATTATATGTATGTAGTATTGTACTTATGTATTTTTAATTTTTTCTGGTGGAGGGGGTGTAAATGTGATTTTACAAGACTGTAAGTCCCTGGCTTGGTTGGAATATACCAGTAAACTTAGTACTCTGCAAATTACATATTGCAATAAACTTAGTACTCTGCAAATAACATATTGCAATAAATTATATGTATGTAGTATTGTACTTATGTATATTTAATTTTTTCTGGTGGAGGGGGTGTAAATGTGATTTTACAAGACTGTAAGTCCCTAGTTCAACATTCGCAGTTCCTAGTTCAACATTCGTTGTTTCTGGTTCAATATTCAAAATTTTTAGTTCCTCGTTCAACATTCGCAGTTCCTAGTTCAACATTCGATTTTTCAGTTCCTAGTTCAACATTTGTTGTTTCTGGTTCAATATTCAAAATTTTTAGTTCCTCGTTCAACATTCGCAGTTCCTAGTTCAACATTCGATTTTTCAGTTCCTAGTTCAACGTTCGCAGTTCCTAGTTCAACATTCGTTGTTTCTGGTTCAATATTCAAAATTTTTAGTTCCTCGTTCAACATTCGCAGTTCCTAGTTAAACATTCGATTTTTCAGTTCCTAGTTCAACATTCGCAGTTCCTAGTTCAACATTCGTTGTTTCTTGTTCAATATTGAAAATTTTTAGTTCCTCGTTCAACATTCGCAGTTCCTAGTTCAACATTCGATTTTTCAGTTCCTAGTTCAACATTCGCAGTTCCTAGTTCAACATTCGTTGTTTCTCTTTCAATATTGCAAATTTTTAGTTCCTCGTTCAACATTCGCAGTTCCTAGTTCAACATTCGATTTTTCAGTTCCTAGTTCAACATTCGCAGTTCCTAGTTCAACATTCGTTGTTTCTGGTTCAATATTCGAAATTTTTAGTTCCTCGTTCAACATTCGCAGTTCCTAGTTCAAGATTCGATTTTTCAGTTCCTAGTTCAACATTCGCAGTTCCTAGTTCAACATTCGTTGTTTCTGGTTCAATATTCAAATTTTTAGTTCCTCGTTCAACATTCGCAGTTCCTAGTTCAACATTCGATTTTTCAGTTCCTAGTTCAACATTCGCAGTTCCTAGTTCAGCATTCGTTGTTTCTGGTTCAATATTCAAAATTTTTAGTTCCTCGTTCAACATTCGCAGTTCCTAGTTCAACATTCGATTTTTCAGTTCCTAGTTCAACATTCGCAGTTCCTAGTTCAACATTCGCAGTTCCTAGTTCAACATTCGTTGTTTCTGGTTCAATATTCAAAATTGTTAGTTCCTCGTTCAACATTCGCAGTTCCTAGTTCAACATTCGATTTTTCAGTTCCTAGTTCAACATTCGCAGTTCCTAGTTCAACATTCGTTGTTTCTGGTTCAATATTCAAACTTTTTAGTTCCTCGTTCAACATTCGCAGTTCCTAGTTCAACATTCGATTTTTCAGTTCCTAGTTCAACATTCGCAGTTCCTAGTTCAACATTCGTTGTTTCTGGTTCAATATTCAAAATTTTTAGTTCCTCGTTCAACATTCGCAGTTCCTAGTTCAACATTTGATTGTTCAGTTCCTAGTTCAACATTCGCAGTTCCTAGTTCAACATTCGTTGTTTCTGGTTCAATATTCAAAATTTTCAGTTCCTCGTTCAACATTCGCAGTTCCTAGTTCAACATTCGATTTTTCAGTTCCTAGTTCAACATTCGCAGTTCCTAGTTCAACATTCGTTGTTTCTGGTTCAATATTCAAAATTTTTAGTTCCTCGTTCAACATTCGCAGTTCATAGTGCAACATTCGATTTTTCAGTTCCTGGTTCAACATTCGCAGTTCCTAGTTCAACATTCGTTGTTTCTGGTTCAATATTCAAAATTTTTAGTTCCTCGTTCAACATTCGCAGTTCCTAGTTCAACATTCGATTTTTCAGTTCCTAGTTCAACATTCGCAGTTCCTAGTTCAACATTCGCAGTTCCTAGTTCAACATTCGTTGTTTCTGGTTCAATATTCAAAATTGTTAGTTCCTCGTTCAACATTCGCAGTTCCTAGTTCAACATTCGATTTTTCAGTTCCTAGTTCAACATTCGCAGTTCCTAGTTCAACATTCGTTGTTTCTGGTTCAATATTCAAACTTTTTAGTTCCTCGTTCAACATTCGCAGTTCCTAGTTCAACATTCGATTTTTCAGTTCCTAGTTCAACATTCGCAGTTCCTAGTTCAACATTCGTTGTTTCTGGTTCAATATTCAAAATTTTTAGTTCCTCGTTCAACATTCGCAGTTCCTAGTTCAACATTTGATTGTTCAGTTCCTAGTTCAACATTCGCAGTTCCTAGTTCAACATTCGTTGTTTCTGGTTCAATATTCAAAATTTTCAGTTCCTCGTTCAACATTCGCAGTTCCTAGTTCAACATTCGATTTTTCAGTTCCTAGTTCAACATTCGCAGTTCCTAGTTCAACATTCGTTGTTTCTGGTTCAATATTCAAAATTTTTAGTTCCTCGTTCAACATTCGCAGTTCATAGTGCAACATTCGATTTTTCAGTTCCTGGTTCAACATTCGCAGTTCCTAGTTCAACATTCGTTGTTTCTGGTTCAATATTCAAAATTTTTAGTTCCTCGTTCAACATTCGCAGTTCCCAGTACAACATTCGATTTTTCAGTTCCTAATTCAACATTCGTTGTTTCTGGTTCAATATTGAAAATTTTTAGTTCCTCGTTCAACATTCGCAGTTTCTAGTTCAACATTCGATTTTTCAGTTCCTAGTTCAGCATTCGCAGTTCCTAGTTCAACATTCGTTGTTTCTGGTTCAATATTCAAAATGTTTAGTTCCTCGTTCAACATTCGCAGTTCCTAGTTCAACATTCGATTTTTCAGTTCCTAGTTCAACATTCGCAGTTCCTAGTTCAACATTCGTTGTTTCTGATTCAATATTCAAAATTTTTAGATCCTCGTTCAACATTCGCAGTTCCTAGTTCAACATTCGATTTTTCAGTTCCTAGTTCAACATTCGCAGTTCCTAGTGCAACATTCGTAGTTTCTAGTTCAATATTCGAAATTTTGAGTTCCTCGTTACATTTTTGAAGTGGTATTTTTTTAATAGCTATGCATAGGTACGAAGAATGTGAAAGAAAGAAAATAGTGCAAACTTTGCGATGTCAATAAGGTTGAACTTATAAACATTTGGAATTGATGTCTTTTGCGATGAAAGTTGACATACATCGGCATAAGTATTAAATTGTGTTTTGATTAATGTTTTTGTTGGTTTTTATGTTTGTTACTTTTATGAAAGTTTCGATCCATAACACATAGCTTAGTTTTATTGTTATGGAATCCGAATTATTAGCCTGTGATTTATGTTACACCACCATGTTATGTGTAAACCGGTAAACACGTATGGGAACAATATGTATTTTGATGAACAAATAAATTCTATCAGAAAGTGATAACAAATAAACGTTGCTTTTTCGCTAGGATTGCTATTTGAAAATTCGTTTTAAGTTCACTCTTAACATACAATAAGATGACTTTAAATACAATATCTCTTTGTTGTAAGTTATTCTGTTCTTTTTATGTCAGTTTCACATTGTACGATATGGAGAGTTCACTTTCATTTGGTTTCTGTTAATGTGCTTTTGGGTTAGACAGTATTTCTTGAGAGTGTCAGTATTTGATTGATTTCCCTCTTTTGACAACATATAGTTGATTCTTAGTGTTGAAGAAGCATTTCTTGGTAAGTACATTCTTCAACATATGTAACAACCCTTTTTGCAATAAAATTGTCAAAGATGTGCAAATTGTTTGTTATGATGTTGTGGTTTTCTATGCACACGTATAAATATAACGATATACTATTTTAAGTAAATATCCACTTTTTTGTAATGTTTTTCTTCATCAGAAGTTTATTGCCAAACGGGTTGGAGTAGTCAACCCGTTTTGCAATAAGAACGCATTGGGCAAAAACCCGTTTTTTTTAAATAAAATTTTCAAAAGATGTAAAAGTCGTTCTTTTTGAGGTTGAAGATTTTCTATGCAAAAGTACAAATATAACGATATACTATTATAAGTAAATATCCTCTGTTGCATGATATTTTTCAACATCAGAAGTTTATTGCCAAACGGGTTGTTGCAGTCAACCCGTTTTGCAATAAGAACGCATTTTGCAATAACCCGTTTTACAATACAATTATTTCTAAACGAAACATTAAATTAATGAAACTACAGATCGTTCCTTATCAGTTTATCTAAGAACTAAAGTGAATATAAATATATATCAGCACCTATACCATTGAATTTCTGATATATACAAGGCGACATCAAAAGTTTATTGCAGAACGGGTTTGAGTAGTCTATATATCTTTATTTTTAATTTCAATGAACCAGAATCAATCGTTCAGAGATTAAACATACAGTTAATACAATAATATATACATTATACAAAGTTTCAAACAGAAATGGAGGTATAGAGTGAAAACAAACAATATACAATGTCAATATTTGTTCAGTAAAGAAAAAAGCATAAAAAGACTACCCTTGAGAATCTATCTTTTTCTAATTAAATATCAGTTCTAATAAAATTGCATAGTTGTAAACAAATTATCAAATTAGTGCTTTCTTGAGAGGTTTTATTTATAAATAATGTAATTTAATATAAATAATGTCAACCAGCGATCGTGGTAGGTTGATTAAGGTATGAATAGTGCTATTGCAATATTTAATGAGGGTATTTGTCCATGATTCAATTGATTGACAAATAATGTCACTCACTTTTATCATATATGCTAGTGTTAATTATATGGTTTTGTAACATTTAGTAATGTAAACAATTAGCCCCGGGTGGCGGATATAGAGACCCTGTCGTTGGGGGTAGTCTAGTCATAATACGGAAAGCCTGGTCGCCGACCGTGGTAGGTGTTTGTAGAGTGCCACGTTCCTTTAACGATAAAAACACCTTTTATAGATTTGAAAAGGAGCATGCTAATTGTAGCCGCTACAAAAGGCTACATTCTCCGTCCCTACCCATACTCTTTTTCTTGCAGTGGCAGTCAGACATTTTCCATCTCTTTTTCACATTGATTTATTTTTTAACTTGTTCTCGTCCTGGATATAGCTAAAATATTACTCGCTGGACATAAAGCAAACATCCAACCAATTGATATAATTGTGTTAACCTTCAAAATAGTAACATTATTTTTTTTATCTGAGACTGCAGGTGCAGAGCCAAAAATTGTCGCTCCGTGACCGTAACATCGCACGACCTCGCTGCAAGTGATGGAAATTGCGTCCTATTTTTTTCTTTATAAGCAGCGCAGCTTCCAACGTATTTTAGCCTACTCTTAAACCCTATTACGAAAGCTTCCGAAATTACACTTAGGATTGGCAACCTTTTATTGTTAATTAACTTTATTGTATTGACGCTTTGCTGCTAATACATTTTGTGAGTTTTGTGATTCCTGCTTCTGTCATGTGTATATCTTTTATTTGTGGATATATATTTTTACCTTTGTTCGGAACAGTGTCTTCAGTTATACGTGTAAAAGCATTCTGAAACTGAAAATTAAGTGCATTTGCTTTTGCTTTTGGATCTGATGTTAGGATACCATCTTTTCTTAGTTCCGGAATATTAGAACTTTCTAATTTTGGGGTTTTAATGTGGGGGAAAAGATTTTTTGAAATCAATTTTGCAGTTATAGAAGCATGGTCATCAATTGGTGTGCCCCATATCATATTTTCAATGTACTTCCAATAAGATTCGTCTGTTTCTGAATATCATGCTTTAATTTGTTTATGGATTCTGGTATTTTTTGCCCTTTTGATTTAAACTTTCGGTATTTTTATTGAAGATTTTTATTTTGCTCCAGCATTTTTTGTGGAGTATTGGTATTTATACTTTGATTAAGTAAGTTTTTGAATGTTTCCCATAATTAATTAATGTTTGTTGTTTCCTTTATTGTAGAAAATTTTTTATGTAAATTGTGTAGGTCTTCGTCAATTTTATTCCAAATTGCTTGGTTGTACTTATAAATTTTGCATGTTGTTGATTGACATCGTTTTAGTAACTATACGCATTCTAAACATTCTATATCATGGTCAGCTTAACCAAGTGGTGGTATAGTTTCTATTTGATGTATTATGGCTGGATAGTTTGTGATAACCATGTCCAATATTCTATCATTTCTTGTTGGTTCTTTCACTATTTGTTTTAGGCCGTGATCATGTATTATGTTTAATAATTGTTGGGGTTGTTTTAGATTTGGCTCCCCAACGACAACACTATCTGTTTCCCAGTTTATATGGCCTAGATTAAAATCTCCGCCTACAAGGATTACAGACTTTGAGTTTATTCTACTTAATGACTGATTTAAGTGTTAAAGTGAGATGTCATCGTCAGGGTGTGGACGATAATATGTACATATGTAACATTTTCGACCGTTTGAGATAGTAAGTCCAGCCCACACTATCTCACAGTCAGTTTGAAGTTCTTTAACTTCACTTGACAAATACTTGTTTGATACTGCTATCAAGACACCTATATAGCATAGACCCTTATTGTTAGGTGTTTTATCTTTTCTGTATATGGTATACAGATCTTTTGAGATCATTTCATGTTTTGGGGTCGAGCAACGTCTCTGTACCTATTATTGCATCTGGTTGTACAGAGTTATGAGTACATCTAATTCTGGCTTTTTGTTCTTGATTGATTGAAAGTTGATATTTATTACATTTAGTGGTTTTAGAATCTTTTCTTGTTTTCCTACATGTATGTTTGATTTATGTATATCTAGATTATTTTTCTTTGGTATAGGTGATGAACTAGCATTTGGTTTACCAGGGGTGTTTATTTGACTAGATTCACTAAGGACTGAAAATGTATTTACTGTTGTTGACATTTCTGTTTGGTTAAAGAATGAACTGTTGATGTGTGGTAGACCATATTTGATACAACTCAAGGACAAATTACTATTTTCCATTATGCTGTACATATATGATGTCATGCCACCTTGGCAGTCCACATGGTACCAAGTTCTACGTGAATCACAGTCTAGAGCCTTATGCTTCAAATTGACACTTTTTCCGCATTGACCGCATGGCCAACATGGTGTTCTTGGGCCTGGATTTAGTTCAATTTGACCACTTAACAGTATTTTAAAGAGTAAATGGTGATTTTTTATGCTTGCTTGTAATGGTCTTTTGCAACAATAAATGTTTGATGAAATGTATAACCAGTAGTAAACTGACAAGTAGTCGGAAATCTGGTAATTTGAGGGGGCTAGTAGGAATGTGATTTGTCCTGTAGGACTTGAGATTTGTTGGTGTTGTTCACTTAATTCCCCAGTATTGGCAGTAATGTTAGATTATGTGCCTTGTTGATTTTGACATACACTCAGAAATAAGATCAGGTTAAGTACTGTACTGAATGTTCATTACGAACATTCTTTGGTTCTTTTTCTTTGTATGTCAGTCTAGAAGTGTGCACGAAAATAGACAGTACAGCAAGATAGGCCCCCAATGTTAGACCTATGATGATGATTAGACTGGACAAGTGTTGCTACCCACAAGGACAATGGTTAATGAGCAATGTTCGCAAATGAAAACAAAATTATGAAGGAGTTTAGTAAATTTGTGTATTTCCATAAAACATGTAGATAATTATAAATTTGACTTAATCGATTATTTTCAATTGTAGTTTTTAGGTTATTTCACAATTAATATGTACTTAAGCTTTGTATTTGTATGCAGTTTCTAATCTTCACATAATATAATTTATAAATATTTTTGTTTTTATAGTTATTGATAAAATGATTTGATAATAATAATGCATTTTTAAATTGTGTAGTGTTAAGTAAAGCAAGACGTTCCCATCATTCAGCCCAATGATGAAGAAGTATTTTTAACTTGTGACAATTCTTCCAGAAAGCCTTGATCGATAATTTGCAGTATTATTTCTAGATTATTTTACAATTAATAGGAGAACCTTTACGAAGAAAATAAGTAAATCTTGAATATTCAAGTTTTAAATTTATCTAGGTTTTGTCTATTGACAATTTCGAAATCCCAAACTCTCGTGCAAGAGATGAGACAAGAGCGAGGCGTGTGTTTGGGGTGGGGGGTAAAAGAGATCTGCGATGTAATTGTATATTAGATGTGCCTTGTTTACTTGCTGACACTGAACTTTGAACGGTAACAATGAAAGACCAATAAAAGACCCACATAATAAGCCGCGAAAATTCTAAGTTAGATTATGATTTTTATACGAAAATAAAAAGCGTGTGGCATCTTGGGTAATACAAATGTAAATTACTGGTTTCTTACTACTGAATGGTTGTTATAGTATGCAAATTAGCACGTTTATGATAAAATAAGGTCAAATTATCCATATGGATTAATTATCAACGTAGCATTTTCCACGTGCATCTTCACAGATAAAAACTAAATTTCTTCTTTAAAGTCGTTTCCCGTTAGTTTCGCCTTGTATGAAGCTTTACGAACATAAAGAAGATGAATATTATATTTGAATTTTGTATAAATAGACAGAAATTAGAACTTTTATTTGCTATCTTACGAGCAATAGGACTGAATTCTGTCGTTAATCCGACAAATTACAAACTAACTTCGGATTATAACGGCAGTAAAATTCGGCCTATACGAGCATATGTTAAATGGAGACATTTTTTTAGATTGTGATATACTACTTTACTCCCCTATCAAATTTGATCCAATATTTCCGTATTTATTGTAATCCTTCAGATTTTAATACTGAAACCTTCTGGAAATAGAGAAAACACTTCAAATAGACCGTAAACAAACGTAATAACTTCAACTTTCCAAATGCTAACTTCCCGTTTAGCGATTGAAATAGTCCGGTTTGGTGTGACGGCGGTTGAGTGCAGACAGACGGATGCAGTGATGCTGGCTTTACATGTAGTTCTTAAAATAACATAAACACTAATTGTATTAATCTACAGTTTATTAAATATATATACATCTCAATTATCTACAGTCAATTTTACAAAATAGTTAGAGGAATTCCTTTCACAAAATCAGGACCAAACATAACATTCAGGATATTCTAAATCCTATCGGCCAAACGCACATGAGGTAACCTGACCTCAGTTATCTCCTAAATTCTCCTAACTTTCTCCTAAAATTCTCCTAACTTCCTCCTAAAATTCTCCTAACACTTACACGCCATAATAGTAAACAAACCATAAACATGCATATACAGAACTGATAAAAGATATCATTTAACTACTTTCACTACTCCCGGGCTAAGTTAATGACTTTAACACATGGACAGTACATAGATTACACTATAAAGACTAAAACATTGTTGCTTATTAATTGGATACAAATTGTAATTATGACATTCCTTCCCTTGCGAATAATGACTGACCTCAGACATTGAAATAATCAAAGTAATCAACACATAAAAATAAGGATAAGTTGCATCAAAACAAACTATGCAAACATGTAAACAAAACAAACAAAATATTCAAGTAAAAAGTAAACAAAATATTAACACTTAAAGATTACTTTAAGAATTTAAAAAAAATATGATACTAAAAGTCACTTTGAAATCTGAAAGAAAATCAATTTAATCCATTTTAAATTGTCTCTGTGGTCCAGACTTCAAATGTTCATTTAAAGGAATTCAGCTAACTTAGAAAAGTTGACATTTTCTGGTATAACATTTTCACTATATTGGATCTTACTGTCTCTGATGGTTTCCTTTACTCCATTCTTATAGGTTATGTCCCGACGAGTCATTGTCAATGTAATTGTATGCGTTTCAATATTCACAGCTTCAGTTTGAGGGAATTCTTCTCCCAACATGATAACAGAGTCACAATCAGAAAGCGGACCCTTTAAATGAGCTTCTGTATTTGTACTTTCTGTCTCGCATGAGTTTTCACTTTTATTTTGGTAAGTTTCTAATGTTTTATCCCTTAGTTCTTTGGATATATTTTCAAACGTGTCTTCTAGTTGGTTAAAGTCATGGCTTTCGGGTGATGAAATAGGTGAGAGCTGTAGGTCAGATGTCCTGTCCTTTGAAAAAGTCGAATATTTCCTCATCATCAGAGATGCCGGAATAATCAAACAGATTAATGGCGACATACTTTGCCTTTTTCCTTCTTCTATCAAACTCCTCTGTAGAGATTCCTTCTACAAAAGTTTTCATTATTTCAATATCGGCCTCGTCCTTCTGATATCTGCGGTATTTTGTCAAATGGCAGAAGAGGTAGTGCTTTCTGGAAAATAGTTTTGTACATCCCTTAACTGGACATCTCCTCACAAATCCGCAGTTGGAATGTTGCTCATTTACGTGTCTTTCTAGATTCCATTCAGTTGAAAAAGTTTTGAAACATTCTTCGCAATCTAGTCTTCTTTTGTAGTTCATAGTGTTACCCAGCACAATGCTTTCAATAGTGCCAAACTCACGTCAAGAATTTTGACATTATCTTAAAATGTCAGCATAGTGGATAAATACATATAGAAATGGTCAAAGGTAAATCTAAAATACATATTTTATTTCTGCAAAACTGCTATCTTCAAAGTTTTGGTCAGCAACAATCCAGAGAAAACTATAAATTTTTCAGAGTGTCAACAGTTAGTTTTCTGCATGAATTAGTATAGACAATAATACATAGCAAATCGTGATGTTATATCTCTTGTGACATCAGGAAGGTCATAAACATAAGTGTCATGTGATAAAACAATTTAAATGCAATAATCTCTTTCGACTGTTTTAAACATTTGCAGTTCTTTTGTCGGTTGTAATTACTTTCAAACTTTTCTAATAAATCACCAGGTATTTGATCTGGGTTGATCCATGATTCTTCCAATCTTTCCTTATATTTTACAAAATACTTTGGTTCCAAACGACCTTCTTCATATCTTGTATAAAGTTTGTCCAACACCTCATCAATTTCAATATTATCATTAACGGTGTTATCATTTGTCTCTTCATCATTATCTACATTGAATTCCTCTTTTTCACTTGAAAACATATTACGTGCATCTGATGGGTCATCGGGGTCAACAAAATACTTCATTCTATTTGCATGAACTACCTGTTGTTTTTTTATTGTCACAACTTTCGATCTTGTAGTTTACTGGAGATATTTGGCAAAGAATCATAGGCGGACCACTCCGGGGATGTAAAAGTTTGTGAGATAATCCTGGCTTAAAGGCTGGTGAAAATATCCACACTTTATCTCCTATATTAAAATCAGGTACACTTGACTTTCTATCAGCGTTTCTCTTTTGCTTCTTCTGTGACAACTCAATGTTACTTTTGACTAATGTAAAGGCCTCTTGTAAACGGTTAAGCATCTCTCATTTGTAATTGTCAACATCAGTATATTTAATGGTTGGGGAAGACTCGGCTACATCTATAGGCAATCTAGCATCACGCACATAGGTAAGGTAAAACGGGGTCTCCAGAGTACTTTTTGTACACTTGTCCTGTATGCGAAAAGAAAATAAGGAATATACATATCCCAGTCTTTGTGGTTTTCACTAACAAACATTGATATCATATGAGCGAGAACTTCATTGAATCATTCAACTAATTAATCACATTGTGGATGATAAGCCGATGCGAACAATTGCTTGGTGTTCAACAGTGCACACATCTCTTTCAATAAATTAGACATACATGTCTGTCCTCAATCAGTAACACTCGTGGAGCAGAATGTCTGCAAACAACTTCTTCAACAAATAATTTTGAAACAGTAACCGCGTCAGCTGTCCTAATAGGAAAGGCTTCGGTCCATTTTGTCAAATAATCCGTAAACACAACAACATAGCGATTTTCCAATAAGTCTCGGTGGGAAGGGACCAGGAATATCCACAGCAACACGATCGAATGGTCCTGCTTCGGCTAAAGGTAAAAGTGGTGCGGGTTTTCTACCCTTAGAAGTTTTCCTTGTTGTACACTTAATACAGGACTTACACCAATAATCAATATCTCATGTTCATTCCAATCCAGTAAAATCTTTCCTGAACTTTGTAATACGTTTTATGAAATCCTAAATGTCCTGCTGTAGTATCATTATGGCACCAGTGTAATACTTCATCAATGAGTGAGCTTGGAACAACTAATTGCTTCTTCACATGCTTACGTTTTCTAGGTCCTAGCGTCCAGAAATGATATAGAACATCATCAAAAATCTCATTATAAAGGAAAACATGCAACAATCTTCCTGCAATCCATTACATTTTCAGGTAAAGTTCCATCCTTTAATTACCGTATAATGGGACGCAAGTTTAGATCTTTCTCCTGCATATCTCTGATGTTGTCCAACTGCAATCCCTCAGGTGAATATTCAGTAACCCCAGCAATGACATCCTGCCTTGACAATCCATTATCATGTGTTTTACCGGCCCTATACTCAATTTGAATATCATATTCCTGAAGCAATAAGGCCCAACGTGCTAATCGGCCACTTGGATTCGTGATAGACATTAACCATCTTAAAGGGTTATGATCAGTAATAACAACAAACTTATGAGCATAAAGCTATTGTCTAAAAACCTGAAAACCATATATTATTGCCAAAGCTTCCTTTTCTAAAACAGCATAATTCATTTCGTGTTTCTTTTATTGCCCGCTGGCATATCCTATTGGTTGTCCACTTTGTCTGAGTCCTCTTTCTGTGCCAAAACAACGCCAAGTCTGAGGTCTGAACTATCACAGTACAGAATAAATGGCTTCTCAAAATTTGGATAGCGTTACACAGGAGAAGTTGTCAGTGCATCTTTCATAGCTTTGAAGGCCATGTCGCACTGTGTTGACCATTCAAATTTGGCATCCTTTCGCAACAGTCGTGATAACGAAGTACTCATTTTTTCAAAGTTATTGATAAATTTTCTATAATATGATGCCAATCCAATAAATGACTGCAAAGACTTAACGTTTTGTGGTGTAGGAAAGTTTTGAACAGCTTCAACTTTCTTTGGATCTGCTTTGATTCCCTCTCCTTAAACTATGTGTCCTAGAAATGAAACTTCAGCCTTAATAAAGGAACACTTTTTCGTTTTAGTTTTAAGTTTGCACTACGAAAACGACCAAACACTTCTCGTAATCTCACCAAATGATCTTCAAAAGTCTTCGAAAATACAATGACGTCATCAAGTGCCATTTTCCACTGAATACTGGCGAGTAACATGTCCATAAGTCTTTGAAATGTACTGGGTGCATTGCACAATCCAAACGGCATTTTATTGTATTCATATAACCCTTCTCTTGAAATAAATGCTGTTTGTTCCTTGTCCTTTTCTGATACAGGTACTTGAAAGTATCCCTGAGCAATATCCATTACGGAGAAATACTTGATATCTCTGAAAGCTTCAATCATATCATCAATTCTTGGTAACGGATACACATCCTTCTTAGTTACAGCATTGACACGCCTGTAGTCTATACAACAACGAGTTGGTCCATCTTTCTGTTTAACAAGTACAATAGGAGAGGCCCAAGGACTATGCAAAGGTCTAATGATGTTTCTGTCCAACATCTTCTTAAAATGCTCCTGAATTTCCGTCTTCTGTGAAAAGGTTTCCTATATGGACGCTGTTTAATGGGAGCGTGTCCGTTTGTGTCAATGGTATGTTCCACCAAAGTTGTAGCTGCAAGGTCATTGTCATCTTTTGAAAAAATATCAGAGAATTCAGACATAAGGGAACGAAACTTCTGTTGCTCTGCTTCTGACATCAAATTCCATATAATCGCAATATCTTCGTAATCCTGATCTTGCTTCTTCGTGCTCCAAAACTTTTCTGGTTCTTCAGATATATGAATCACTGCACAATCAGAAGTTTCCTCAAAAGTTCTAAATTTTGTATTTTCATACAGTTTCACACTATCTGAGTTAAGTACTCGCATAAAAGCTCCATTGGAAGAAATTCTAGTGACTGCTCTAGCAGGATAAATTCCATATTTCTCAATCATTTGCTCCTTTGGCTCGAGAATACCCAATTTACCTTCATTAACACAAGGTACTTTGACGTCACATAGTACTTCTGATCTCGGAGGTATTTCAACAGATTTTATTAAGCTGACTGAATATACATAGGCTCCTTGTCCTTACTTTTGTTTCCACACATTCACCATTCCAGTAAGCAGACTGTGTTTGAAAATCAATAACTAAACCAATGCTGTTTATAATATCATTTCCAATGATAGCATCATATTTTAAATCATCCACCACATACATAATTTGCATCGAAATATCAGAATTAACACAAATTTCACATTCGAGCATTATCCCAATTAAATTTCTCCTAAACATCTCCTAACTTTCTCCTTATTTTCTCCTAACACTTACATCACCATAATAGTAAACAAACCATAACTCAGTTTAAACATGCATATACAGAACTGATAAAAGATATCATATTACTACTTTCACTACTCCCAGGCTAAGTAAATGACTTTAACCCATGGACAATACATAGATAACACTATAAAGACTTAAACATAGCTGCTTATCAATTGGATACAAATTGTAATTATGACAGTGGTGATTACATTTAACAGCTTATATGTTATACTAGATTTTGCTTTGTGCTGAACCGGAGTGCGCTTTTGACTATTAATCCTCTTAAACGGGCGCTTGTAAATAGGTTGATGATATTCCTTTAGTTTTATTCCCGTTGCCTTGAATTATTTGATATTTGACTGCGCCAACCCATTTGCCATAAACTTTGTACGTCGGGATGTATCAGTAAGCCAATGGTATCTGTTTGTGCTGATATATATTTATATTCACAATAGGTCCACCAAAATATTATTGAGAGCATTATGTAATTTCATTAGTTAAATTTCCCTCCCAAAAACGCTTATTGCAATACGCGTTTCTATTGCAAAACGGGTTAACTTCTAAAGCCCGTTAATTCGGTGGTAAATGTGCTGATATATATTTATATTCACAATAGTTCATAGATAAACCAATAAGAAGCGATCTTTAGTTTTATGAATTAAATGTTCGTTTAAAAATATTTTTATTGCAAAACGGGTTACTGCAAAATGTGTTTTTATTGCAAAACGGGTTGACTACTCAAACCCATTTTCCAATAAACTGTTGATGTTTCCATGTATCAGTAACTTGTTGGCATATGTTTGTGTTTATATAAATTTATATTAACAATGGTTCATAGGTAGATAAACAAAACATTATTCGATCATTTATATGTAACGAACTGAATATAAAGTACAGGCCCGAATTGGGAAACGTATATAGGTTCGGAACTGGAAAAGAGAAACGCTACCGACCGATCATAGATCGATTCATTCACAACAAGGACTTAAAAACTGGTCTTACTAATACATACCGCCTTAAAAGAACACCATTCTCTGTTAACCGACAGTATCCTGGCGAGGTGAAGTTTATATCAGGTGATGCAAAAGAAACGAAATAAGGGGTGTCGCGTAAGACTAGCGTAGTCAGATATGATTTATATGTCGATGGACTCGTGTACCATGATGAAAATGACACTTAGTCGACCCCCTCTAAAACTAGCTGAAACAGATAGCACACACACAAACACCAGACAATCTGTCCTATGGCAAAAGCCGACGAACATCAACGCCAAAAAGCATATAGGACTCCCGTGGAGATTCTACCAATAGTTATGACAAATGTATAGGAGATGTTTGTTAATGTACCCATGTCTTAAATATATTGATTTTTTTGTCATTGAATAGTTGTGGATTATCGGAAAAATGCACTGCCCCTGAATTTTTATAATTTGTTAGTAGATATAATTTTAATTGCCTGACTGGGACGAGAACTGATGATTTTGATACTATATTGATATCCCAGGCTATATTTTCGAAATACTAAGTAGACAAAAATATAAACGAGTAAAATCAGGATGCATAGCTTTCGGGTTTAAATCAGATTTATTTAATTTTATCAAATAATTACAGATATATACTCCTAAATGGGGATTTTAATCGTAGAACAGAGAAAGCTCTTGATTTGATAGAAATTGATAACGACGGTCATAATCCTGTCAATAATGTACAGAATCATTGTTATACACTACCTGATTTAGATATGAATCTTAATAGATAAATAACTATGGTAACAACCTTTTAGAAATGTGTAAAAAAAAATTGTACCATAGAAACCTGCTGACACCCCCCCATCTGAAGGTGAACAAAATTTTTTCAATGGTATGAAAAAAACTAATGGGATGCTGATAAAGTAGAATCCTTCATAGAAAATATTGACATTCATAAGGTTGGGCATTTGATATGTGAACGAGGAACTAAACATTTCGAATATTGAACCAGGAACAACGAATGTTGAATTAGGAACTGCGAATGTTGAACTAGGAACTGAAAAATCGAATGTTGAACTAGGAACTGCGAATGTTGAACAAGGAACTAAAAATTTCGAATATTGAACCAGAAACAACGAATGTTGAACTAGGAACTGCGAATGTTGAACTAGGAACTGAAAAATCGAATGTTGAACTAGGAACTGCGAATGTTGAACGAGGAACTAAAAATTTCGAATATTGAACCAGAAACAACGAATGTTGAACTAGGAACTGCGAATGTTGAACCAGGAACTGAAAAATCGAATGTTGAACTGGGAACTGCGAATGTTGAACGAGGAACTAAAAATTTCGAATATTGAACCAGAAACAACGAATGTTGAACTAGGAACTGCGAATGTTGAACAAGGAACTGAAAAATCGAATGTTGAACTAGGAACTGCGAATGTTGAAAGAGGAACTAAAAATTTCGAATATTGAACCAGAAACGACGAATGTTGAACTAGGAACTGCGAATGTTGAAAGAGGGAACTTAATATTTCGAATATTGAACCAGAAACAACGAATGTTGAACTAGGAACTGCAAATGTTGAACCAGGAACTGAAAAATCGAATGTTGAAATAGGAACTGCAAATGTTGAACGAGGAACTAAAAATTTCGAATATTGAACCAGAAACAACGAATGTTGAACTAGGAACTGCGAATGTTGAACTAGGTACTGAAAAATCGAATGTTGAACACGGAACTGCGAATGTTGAAAGGGGGAACTAAAAATTTTGAATATTGAACCAGAAACAACGAATGTTGAACTAGGAACTGCAAATGTTGAACCAGGAACTGAAAAATCGAATGTTGAACTAGGAACTGCGAATGTTGAACGAGGAACTAAAAATTTCGAATATTGAACCAGAAACAACGAATGTTGAACTAGGAACTGCGAATGTTGAACAAGGAACTGAAAAATCGAATGTTGAACTAGGAACTGCGAATGTTGAACGAGGAACTAAAAATTTCGAATATTGAACCAGAAACAACGAATGTTGAACTAGGAACTGCGAATGTTGAACTAGGAACTGAAAAATCGAATGTTGAACACGGAACTGCGAATGTTGAAAGGGGGAACTAAAAATTTTGAATATTGAACCAGAAACAACGAATGTTGAACTAGGAACTGCAAATGTTGAACCAGGAACTGAAAAATCGAATGTTGAACTAGGAACTGCGAATGTTGAACGAGGAACTAAAAATTTCGAATATTGAACCAGAAACAACGAATGTTGAACTAGGAACTGCGAATGTTGAACTAGGTACAGAAAAATCGAATGTTGAACTAGGAACTGCGAATGTTGAACGAGGAACTAAAAATTTCGAATATTGAACTAGAAACAACGAATGTTGAACTAGGAACTGCGAATGTTGAACTAGGAACTGAAAAATTGAATGTTGAACTAGGAACTGCGAATGTTGAACGAGGAACTAAAAATTTCGAATATTGAACCAAAAACAACGAATGTTGAACTAGGAACTACGAATGTTGAACTAGGAACTGAAAAATCGAATGTTGAATTAGGAACTGCGAATGTTGAACGAGGAACTAAAAATTTTGAATATTGAACCAGAAACAACGAATGTTGAACTAGGAACTGCAAATGTTGAACCAGGAACTGAAAAATCGAATGTTGAACTAGGAACTGCGAATGTTGAACGAGGAACTAAAAATTTCGAATATTGAACCAGAAACAACGAATGTTGAACTAGGAACTGCGAATGTTGAACAAGGTACAGAAAAATCGAATGTTGAACTAGGAACTGCGAATGTTGAACGAGGAACTAAAAATTTCGAATATTGAACTAGAAACAACGAATGTTGAACTAGGAACTGCGAATGTTGAACTAGGAACTGAAAAATCGAATGTTGAACTAGGAACTGCGAATGTTGAACGAGGAACTAAAAATTTCGAATATTGAACCAGAAACAACGAATGTTGAACTAGGAACTACGAATGTTGAACTAGGAACTGAAAAATCGAATGCTGAATTAGGAACTGCGAATGTTGAACGAGGAACTAAAAATTTTGAATATTGAACCAGAAACAACGAATGTTGAACTAGGAACTGAGATTGTTGAACCAGGAACTGAAAAATCGAATGTTGAACTAGGAACTGCGAATGTTGAACGAGGAACTAAAAATTTCGAATATTGAACCAGAAACAACGAATGTTGAACTAGGAACTGCGAATGTTGAACCAGGAACTGAAAAATCGAATGTTGAACTAGGAACTGCGAATGTTGAACGAGGAACTAAAAATTTCGAATATTGAACCAGAAACAACGAATGTTGAACTAGGAACTGCGAATGTTGAACGAGGAACTAAAAATTTCGAATACTGAACCAGAAACAACGAATGTTGAACTAGGAACTGCGAATGTTGAACTAGGAACTGAAAAATCGAATGTTGAACTAGGAACTGCGAATGTTGAACGAGGAACTAAAAATTTCGAATATTGAACCAGAAACGACGAATGTTGAACTAGGAACTGCGAATGTTGAACTAGGAACTGAAAAATCGAATGTTGAACTAGGAACTGCGAATGTTGAACGAGGAACTTAAAATTTCGAATATTGAACCAGAAACAACGAATGTTGAACTAGGAACTGCGAATGTTGAACTAGGAACTGAAAAATTGAATGTTGAACTAGGAACTGCGAATGTTGAACGAGGAACTAAAAATTTCGAATATTGAACCAGAAACAACGAATGTTGAACTAGGAACTGCGAATGTTGAACCAGGAACTGAAAAATCGAATGTTGAACTAGGAACTGCGAATGTTGAACGAGGAACTAAAAATTTCGAATATTGAACCAGAAACAACGAATGTTGAACTAGGAACTGCGAATGTTGAACTAGGAACTGAAAAATCGAATGTTGAACTAGGAACTGCGAATGTTGAACGAGGAACTAAAAATTTCGAATATTGAACCAGAAGCAACTAATGTTGAACTAGGAACTGCGAATGTTGAACTAGGAACTGAAAAATCGAATGTTGAACTAGGAACTGTGAATGTTGAAAGAGGAAATAAAAATTTCGAATATTGAACCAGAAACAACGAATGTTGAACTAGGAACTGCGAATGTTGAACCAGGAACTGAAAAATCGAATGTTGAACTAGGAACTGCGAATGTTGAACTAGGAACTAAAAATTTCGAATATTGAACCAGAAACAACGAATGTTGAACTAGGAACTGCGAAAGTTGAACTAGGAACTGAAAAATCGAATGTTGAACTAGGAACTGCGAATGTTGAACGAGGAACTAAAAATTTCGAATATTGAACCAGAAACAACGAATGTTGAACTAGGAACTGCGAATGTTGAACTAGGAACTGAAAAATCGAATCTTGAACTAGGAACAGCGAATGTTGAACGAGGAACTAAAAATTTCGAATATTGAACCAGAAACAACGAATGTTGAACAAGGAACTGCGAATGTTGAACTAGGAACTGAAAAATCGAATGTTGAACTAGGAACTGCGAATGTTGAACGAGGAACTAAAAATTTCGAATATTGAACCAGAAACGACGAATGTTGAACTTGGAACTGCGAATGTTGAACTAGGAACTGGAAAATAGAATGTTGAACTAGGAACTGCGAATGTTGAACGAGGAACTAAAAATTTCGAATATTGAACCAGAAACAACGAATGTTGAACTAGGAACTGCGAATGTTGAACTAGGAACTGAAAAATCGAATGTTGAACTAGGAACGGCGAATGTTGAACGAGGAACTAAAAATTTCGAATATTGAACCAGAAACAACGAATGTTGAACTAGGAACTGCGAATGTTGAACTAGGAACTGAAAAATCGAATGTTGAACTAGGAACTGCGAATGTTGAACGAGGAACTACAAATTTCGAATATTGAACCAGAAACAACGAATGTTGAACTAGGAACTGCGAATGTTGAACTAGGAACTGAAAAATCGAATGTTGAACTAGGAACTGCGAATGTTGAACGAGGAACTAAAAATTTCGAATATTGAACCAGAAACGACGAATGTTGAACTAGGAACTGCGAATGTTGAACTAGGAACTGAAAAATCGAATGTTGAACTAGGAACTGCGAATGTTGAACGAGGAACTTAAAATTTCGAATATTGAACCAGAAACAACGAATGTTGAACTAGGAACTGCGAATGTTGAACTAGGTACTGAAAAATCGAATGTTGAACACGGAACTGCGAATGTTGAAAGGGGGAACTAAAAATTTTGAATATTGAACCAGAAACAACGAATGTTGAACTAGGAACTGCAAATGTTGAACCAGGAACTGAAAAATCGAATGTTGAACTAGGAACTGCGAATGTTGAACGAGGAACTAAAAATTTCGAATATTGAACCAGAAACAACGAATGTTGAACTAGGAACTGCGAATGTTGAACAAGGAACTGAAAAATCGAATGTTGAACTAGGAACTGCGAATGTTGAACGAGGAACTAAAAATTTCGAATATTGAACCAGAAACAACGAATGTTGAACTAGGAACTGCGAATGTTGAACTAGGAACTGAAAAATCGAATGTTGAACACGGAACTGCGAATGTTGAAAGGGGGAACTAAAAATTTTGAATATTGAACCAGAAACAACGAATGTTGAACTAGGAACTGCAAATGTTGAACCAGGAACTGAAAAATCGAATGTTGAACTAGGAACTGCGAATGTTGAACGAGGAACTAAAAATTTCGAATATTGAACCAGAAACAACGAATGTTGAACTAGGAACTGCGAATGTTGAACTAGGTACAGAAAAATCGAATGTTGAACTAGGAACTGCGAATGTTGAACGAGGAACTAAAAATTTCGAATATTGAACTAGAAACAACGAATGTTGAACTAGGAACTGCGAATGTTGAACTAGGAACTGAAAAATTGAATGTTGAACTAGGAACTGCGAATGTTGAACGAGGAACTAAAAATTTCGAATATTGAACCAAAAACAACGAATGTTGAACTAGGAACTACGAATGTTGAACTAGGAACTGAAAAATCGAATGTTGAATTAGGAACTGCGAATGTTGAACGAGGAACTAAAAATTTCGAATATTGAACCAGAAACAACGAATGTTGAACTAGGAACTGCAAATGTTGAACCAGGAACTGAAAAATCGAATGTTGAACTAGGAACTGCGAATGTTGAACGAGGAACTAAAAATTTCGAATATTGAACCAGAAACAACGAATGTTGAACTAGGAACTGCGAATGTTGAACTAGGTACAGAAAAATCGAATGTTGAACTAGGAACTGCGAATGTTGAACGAGGAACTAAAAATTTCGAATATTGAACTAGAAACAACGAATGTTGAACTAGGAACTGCGAATGTTGAACTAGGAACTGAAAAATCGAATGTTGAACTAGGAACTGCGAATGTTGAACGAGGAACTAAAAATTTCGAATATTGAACCAGAAACAACGAATGTTGAACTAGGAACTACGAATGTTGAACTAGGAACTGAAAAATCGAATGTTGAATTAGGAACTGCGAATGTTGAACGAGGAACTAAAAATTTTGAATATTGAACCAGAAACAACGAATGTTGAACTAGGAACTGAGATTGTTGAACCAGGAACTGAAAAATCGAATGTTGAACTAGGAACTGCGAATGTTGAACGAGGAACTAAAAATTTCGAATATTGAACCAGAAACAACGAATGTTGAACTAGGAACTGCGAATGTTGAACCAGGAACTGAAAAATCGAATGTTGAACTAGGAACTGCGAATGTTGAACGAGGAACTAAAAATTTCGAATATTGAACCAGAAACAACGAATGTTGAACTAGGAACTGCGAATGTTGAACGAGGAACTAAAAATTTCGAATACTGAACCAGAAACAACGAATGTTGAACTAGGAACTGCGAATGTTGAACTAGGAACTGAAAAATCGAATGTTGAACTAGGAACTGCGAATGTTGAACGAGGAACTAAAAATTTCGAATATTGAACCAGAAACGACGAATGTTGAACTAGGAACTGCGAATGTTGAACTAGGAACTGAAAAATCGAATGTTGAACTAGGAACTGCGAATGTTGAACGCAGCAGGATTTAAATAAACTTACGAACGTATAGCTTAAATATTTAAAAAAATTCTCTAGAGCAAAGAATCAATTAAACAAAAAGTATGACCAATGTTCATCAACAGTAGTTTTCCTTCAAGTCACAGGTCTAGGATGCTCTAGTGGCATTGCCAGTACTTGTCCTCGATATCAAAGATCAAGGATGTTCTAGTGACATTGTCAGTACATGACCCTTATCTCAAAAGTCCAGTACGCTCTAGTGGCATTGCCAGTACTTGTCGTCGATATCAAAGACCAAGGATGTTCTAGTGACATTGTCAGTACATGACCCTTATCTCAAAAGTCCAGTACGCTCTAGTGGCATTGCCAGTACTTGTCCTCGATGCCGAAGGTGCTTTTGCTCTTGTGCATTGCTAGTAGGTGTCTTCTATGTCAAAGATCTAGAATGATCTACTGGGATTTTCAGTACTCGTCCTCCATGTCAAAGGTCCAGGATGCTCTAGTGCATTGTCAGTACTTGTCTTCCATGTAAAAAGTCAAGGATGTTCTAGTGGCATTGTCAGTAATTGTTGTTCTGGTGGCACTGTCAGTACTTTTCCTCTATGTCATAGGTCCGGGATGCTATAGTGGCATTGCCAGAATGTGTCCTCCATTTTAAAGGTCCAGGATGTTCTGGTGGCATTGTCAGTACATGCCCTCCATGTCAAAGTTCCAGTATACTATAGTGGTATTGTCAGTAGTTGTTCTCAATGTCAAAGGTCAAGGATGCTCTAGTGGGATTGTCAGTATTTGTCTTCCATGTCAAAGGTCCAGGATGTTCTAGTGGCATTGCCAAAAGTTGTCCTCCATGTTAAAGGTCCAGGATGCTCTAGTGGCATTTTTTAGGACTTGTCCCGATGTCAAAAGTCAATGATTCTCTATAGGCATTGCCAGTACTTGTCCTTTATGTCAAAGATCCAGAATGCACTATACTTGTACTTGTCCTCGATGTTAAAGGTCCTTTTGCTCTTGTGCCTTTGCTAGTAGTTGTCCTCTATGTGAAAGGTCCAGGATGCTCTACTGTGATTGTCAGTACTTGTCATCCATGTCAACGGTCCAGGATGTTCTAGTGGCATTGCCAAAAGTTGTCCGTAATGTCAAGGGTCAAGAATGCTCTAGTGGCAATTTTCAGCACTTGTCTTCCATGTCAAAGGTCCAGAATGGTCTAGTGGAATTTTACAGTACTTGTCCTCCATGTCAAAGGTCAACGATGCTCTATTGATATTGCCAGTACTTGTCCTCAATATCAAAGGTCCAGAATGCTCTTGCGGCATTGTCAGGCTTTTCCTCCATGTCAAAGGTAAAGAATGCTCTTGTGGCATTGCCAGTAAACTGCCAAAGTGTAAGGTATAATACATTAATGTTACAATATGCCTTTGCCTTATATCGCGTAAGCAAAACCGGCTAAAGAAAATACGAATAATTAGAAACAGACAAATAGCAGTAATAACAGTTAAGCTTTCCACTTGGAAGAAGTCTACAAGAAGGAAGATCCTGTAAGGATACAAATCAATTGGTCCCAACTTGCGTTTAACATGTTTATTTTTGTTTAAAAGATTATTTCAACATTTTTTATGCATTTAATTTAGAATTTATGTGCTTTTACGCAGCGGTGTTAAGGCAAATTTCTAAAATTTCTTGTTTTTACACGATATTTTACATCTAAACTTTCGATGGTTATAAATTTATATATTTTCTCTTAAAAATTAGACCTTTTGGAATCAACTGTATGCAAGTATGATTTATTTGCTATTGTAACCATTGAAACTGAAAATAGTGAAAGTGAAAGTAATCACGTGACCTTACAAAGCAAAACAACATAAAGGACTTGTTTTCCGAAAGTCTCGGTTGAAAATCGACTTAAAAAAATTCAATGAAAATTGTGTTCAACTCGGTATAAAATGTACTTTAATAAAAATGCTGCCCAAACATCTTACTTTAAGTCATTCGCGTATAAAATATAATTTTTGTGTCAAATGCAGCGTAATTTCAGCTTACCGTCATGTTTAAAACAATCGCATGGCACTTAAATCATTATACATTTTATTTGGGCAGTGCATTTTAGAAAGCTGAGAATCGCCACTTTAATAGTATATATAAATAAAGAATTATTGTTGAGCGCTTCAACAAAGACTTTTGAGTTGTAATGACAAACATTTTATTTCAACGTTGCACCTGACGTATATGGAGACCAGGAAAACACTCCAGTGATCAAGATTTTAATTGCCGAAGTATTCTGGTCCAACTATGAAAACTTGGATTTGTAATTATTCTGCGCGAACATCTGAACGATCCTATTAAATTATGATTTAATTCGTTTCAAAGCAGTATTATTTGCTAAATGGTACTTTCCAAGCTTTTGTTTAAATTAAAGCCGATATTTACTTTTTACTATGACTGTCGAAATACCGTTGTTCTGTGACTGTATAGCCTACACTTCAGTGTAGGTGCTGAACACAACTTTGTCACAAGCTCAAACTCATAGTCTCAATAATACAGTTTAACATGTTTAACATACAACTTCTTGGTTTAGGGGTATCGGAGTATAGCAAATAAGGTTACAGTAAATGCATGTTCAATAAAAGGGGGGGGGGGAATAGAAAAGAAGGAAAAGGGGGAGGCGGCCATTTCCAACAACAAATCACGATTTAATGCCAAAAAAACATTCCAATACATTACTATTTTCTTCATTCTGCATGGATCTGACCTGCAGTAAAACATGAATCCCAGAAATGAGACATCTGCATGTGTCTACATTCATGTCAAACAGCTACTATGGAATTATTTGCATATTTTATTTTTATATAGCTAGTTACAATCTACATAATATCCATTGAAAAGTGTACCATTATATAAAACAAGAAACAAATTTATCGAATTGAAAGACTTGATGTCCAGTGACATCAACATACTAAAATGTATGACTATTAGGTCTATATTTGATCAACAATTAAGAACATCCAAGCAGAAGGGAAAACTTTATTTGTTAACATCTCGAGTCAAAGTGGAAGGTAGTTATGAAGCAATTATTAAGCCTTACCAGTTTTTCAAAACAGGCAGTTATTAGGCAGTTTTTAAATAACTAGTTCCATTTAACAGCAATAGAAAGAAATAGCCAGTATGTGAGGAATAGGCAGTTCATAGGCAGTATTAAGGCTGTAAAAAAACTAATAATGTAAATTATTTGTCCAAAACTGGCTAATAGTTCATGAATATTAAAGAGTACTGCCTGAAACCTGCTTCATTACTGCTAGTTGTTTATTTAAATATTGATAAGCAAATTCTGAAATAACTGCCTACTTAATTACTCTATGAATATTTATCATAACTGCATATAAACTACTTGTTACTGCCTAAACTCCTCTATGCATATTCATTAGAACTACTAAGTATGTGATGTACATGTATACATACATGTAGAATCTTCAGATACATGTAGAAATGAACAAAATGATGAATGATTAAGACAGCAAATGCAAGATGTTTTTTAACATTTGATTATCAGCAATAATAAACAAAAAGTATTTAACATACATGTACATTGTACCAATCGATTAATCGATCAGTATAAGTTGTTATATTTAATACATGTACATGTTCTCACTAGACCACAAATTATATAGAATATTAATATATTAATTTATTAATAAACTTTCTAGGGTCCAGTCTTGTTTACAAAATGTTAAAAATGTTCAATCCTGGGATAAATTGACTGGAAAATTATGCATTAAAAGTGTGCTGATTTGAATTTTACTTACTTCTACGTTATGAAACCCATATAATTTATTGTATTTAAGTTATTAATTTTGCCATATACAACTAATCAAAGAATGGGATCAATTAAAATAAGAAATAAAGCTTTTTTAGAAGCCAAAATTTTCTGGTTTAAGCATGTTTATTTAGTGGAACATGTACTTGTTTCTACATTGTTATTACTAATATAACCTACTAGTATAGCTTCCATGATCATGCAAAATAACTTACTTTCTGCATCTTTTCATGAGTTTATAGCATATATTTGAATGAGTCTTAAATTTTGCTTCTCCAATTTGTATGTGACTTTGCTGCCAAATCATGGCTGACAGGAAGTCTCCAATTAAGACATAGCAGATGTTTAGAACTGCTAAGAAATGCTTGATTAACTGCTTAAATTTGTAATATATTTCTTATTTAATACTGATTTGATTTTATAAACAGTTATTGGAACTGCCTAGAGATGTAAATCTGCTAAGATATACCAACATTTAGCAGTTCTTAAAAACTGCCAAGACCCAAATTGCTTGCAACTGCCTAATAACTGGTAAAAAATTTAAAACTACTTTATTGGAATTAGCAAAATTTAAAGATGTCTAAAATCTATAATAATGATTTGTTAGATTTCAAGTAATAGGGTATATAACAAAAATATAATTAATCTGAAGAATGGGGGGAGCAATACACAAAATCCAAGAAAAAATTACAATGCAATGGAAAACATAAAACTTGCTACCATTTTTAGATTGTGGTGATAAAGGACATGGGAGGTAAATTAAAGGCCATTTTTGTACCTTGTAATTAGAAAAAAACTTACTGCAGATTCCGACTTGGCTAAATGAAAGAGTAGAAATGTCTTTGTAATATATATTTTGCAATTGTTTTTAAAATATTTTTAAATATAACTTTGTTAGTCCTATCACAAAAGGTTGATTAAGCATGGATGTTTATAACTCAACTTCAGAAATAGGTGTCACCACATCCTTGGATCCAAACAATATTCAACACACACAGTCTTTATGACAGTAAAAATGTTTTAAATATGGTGTTGATCCAAGCATGGTGTACTTACTTTGGTAATAAACTTCCTTTTAGTTCCCTTTTTCATCCACAATATATAACTATATTGACAATAAGTTTTAATCAGTTAAAGCCTTTTTTGTGACTTTTAGAAATAATATGTAAATAGGTGTGACCTATTGGGCGAGTGATCCCCTTTCAAAATTGATCCCTGGCAGTGACAGTCTATACTAACTTTAGTCTCCCTGTTTTGAAGTTTTTTAAAGTATATGTTTTTACCTTACTTTGATGCACGATTGTTAACTAATTCATCGGCAAGTTTTATGTAATGTGCAACCCCCCCCCCTTTTTTTTGAGGCCAGGAGGTGAAAAAATATCAAATTATTAACTTGAAAATTTATGTGTCCATCCAATGTCTACCATAATAAGGATAAAACTAAGATATGCCCACCTCCTCCCTGACTTATCATCGCAGGGGCATAAAAATCCATAATTTCCTCCAAAACATATTTTGCATAATAAACCAACTTCAACCATCCCTGGGAGCCTCAGTGGCCAAGTAGCGGTAATTAAAATAATTGGTCTACTATTGATCACATGGTCTGTCAACCATGATGTTGTAGGTTCAAGTCTCACTGCTGGCAGTGTGCACTCGACTGCAATCATTATCTCATACGACATTGATTGCTAGTTTTCCTACCGAATATCTGGTTTTTTACCAGGTACTACAGCTTCCTCCTCCAATTTTAACTGAATGCCATGTTATAGCTGAAAAATTGCAGAGTGGCGAACTGGCGATAAACATTCAAACAAACAAACCTTGTAATTAAAACAATATACTATAGATCATTTTATTTCATTAATGCCATAAAGGGAGAGCAAGAAAGAGATTCCTGTTACTATTGAGGATGGTACTAAAGTTACACCTGTAAATTTTCTGGAACACTGAGTTTAAAGATTAGACTTTCAATGTAGGCAATGCTCAACTGCTATTTTAGTTGACAATGATTGAAAGTTTTCCTACCAAAGGTGAGGTACTCCTGCATCCTCCTCCAATAAAAACTGTACGCATGAGAAAGTTGAAAAATTGCTGGAAGTGACATAAAACGCTATTCGAACATAAATTTTTTGGTCCAAAGGTAAATCAGAGACAGTGATTTCATGCCAAGTCAATACACGGGTGATATTTTCTGAATTGTCTTGTTAATTTTCTTGTAGATTAATGTTTTTAAGCATAACATAGAAACAACAGCCAATTAATGATCAGTTATTAACTGTGAGCCTGGTTATACTATTTCTGTACATTGCACTTGGTTTAGAACAGTAAAAACTAGATATCAGTGTTAGAGATGGAATCCATCTCTATGGCTCCAGCTGACCTTGAGGTCAATGTGAAAGGTCATCAACCATGGTATGCGACACATTGTCTTGATATTATTTAACCACATACCAAATATTAGGCTGAATTTTACTGCCGTTATAATCCGAAGTTAGTTTGTGTGATTTGTCGGATTAACGGCAGAATTCAGTACTTTTACTCGTAATGTAGCAAATAAAAAATTCTAACTTCGGTCAATTTATATAAAATTTAAAAATAATACTCATCTTCTTTACGTTATTAAAGCTTTAGCCATTGCAAAACAAATGGGAAACGATCTTTATTGAAGAAATTTCTTTTTTCGTTTTGGAAGATGCACATGGAAAATGCTATGCTGATCATTTTTCCGTATATCGATAATGTGACATAATTTTGTTATAAACTTGCTAATTTGCATACTAAACCTCAAAATAAAGCTAAATTGTCACTGGCTTCTAATTTATTTCATGGATTTTTGTCTTTCAGTGTGATCTTATTCAGTTGCCTTGATTACAGTACTAGTGTATTGTATTTTTTTTTAGACATTTTTGACAAATTTTAGAATGGTATTGTTTAATTTGATAGAAATTTTATGAAGTTGTTAAAAAAAACTACTACTTGATAATAATTTTGTTTAAAAAATATGCAACACACAATTTAGATTCTTTTTGAATAACAGTGGTGGCCCTAAAAAGGGCCAATTTGACACATTGTTCATTCTCTTATCTATGTTGCTGTTGTCAAACTGTGGCCAATTGTCCAGTCCAACAATGAGTTTTGTATTCCCAACTTTATATATGCATAGGTTCTGCAAGCAAGTGACTTTAATTCCAGGGTTGATAATTCTGTGTCTTGCTTCTGAAAAATATACAGTTAAGATTTAACAATAAAATCATAACATTATTAATAAAATGTACAAGCTGAACAAGAGCAATTTGTTAAAAGAACACAATTTTTCGTTTTAATTATATTAAAATACAATTAGAACATAATACTGTGTGAAAATTATCATGGTACAGTACAGTAGTACCAGCCTCTATACTTATGTAAACAGGGGCGGGTACTTGCATGCAGGGTAAAAAAATTGGTTGTCTGCATGATACATGTATAAGCTAAATGGCACGAACTACTTGCTAACTATAGTAGACTGGTAAGACTTATTATTAACTTTTTCAACCTAATTAAAATTAAATCTTTCACTTGCTACCCCCTATTGTTATTGGTTGCTAACGCAGCGACTAAATGGTTTTTCTTGGACTTTACATGTATAACACATAATTTTGATAATATACATATGATGATACAAAATTGTTAAATATTTTTGACATCCCCGACTTTTCTGGTTATTCAGGATGAATTAAGACTAAATGACAGATCAGGAACTAAAAGTGTTACAGGATAATACAGATATAGATGTTCAAACCATTCTAAAATTTCTTCTTATCCTTTGAATTGAATGTTTGCTGTTTGTAAATAAAGTATACTTTAATATCATTATTGCAGAATTTTTTAAAATAAATGCAACAAATTTTAAGTATACTTGTCACTATGCTTTGGATTCATAGTGTACATTGCTCAAGAAAGGAAAATTGGCGAAATTTCAGTAGGTGGCCATATGATGATATGGGTACAAATGTTTGGCCAAGTCACATTATTCAGACAAGTAAATTTTGAGTAAGAGGGACAAGTTTAAAACAAGTTATTGTGCTGGCTTTATTTTCTTTCTTGCTCACAAAACTTTAACTTATGAGGGTTTCTTTTAAGCGTTGGAGGGCAACTCGGGCGAAGAAGTCGCCTTGTCATGGTCCCACTTCGCCGTCGATCATCTTCAAAAGCGAAGTGAAGTCGCCCTTTCATTTTGTAGAATCGCCTAATGTCGCCTTTCAAATTTTACCACGTCTTGTTTATTCTGTGCCAAAGTTGAACTGGTATCCTTTTAACTTTTATTTCGTATATAAAGCATAGGTTTAAAATACGACCGGAAACCAGTTCAGAGCACAAGAACGTGAAAATTTCCGGAGCAGATATGAATTTAGTGTCGGAGATTGCAAATATACTACGCTGATAGTGGTGAAATGAGTTTTGCATTGTAGAAACGTAGTAAAAATAGTATTTTGGCAGTTACTTTAAACAAATTTAAGTTAAATATGTTTAAATACTATTAATAGTGAATTTTACAGTTTTACATAATGTATAATGTGACCCAATGATGTAATTTTCTACTTCTAGTTCTATTTGTACTTCATTATAAAACAATCAAATTGTGTATCAATGACAAAGAAACATTTATTTTAATGAACAGTTTTGTGACAGTTGATTCTTTTTTTTAATGTTATGTTTAATACATGTACATGTATTTATGAAAATGTGTGAAATAAGTATACTGAATAATTAATCAAATCTTTGATACTTTATCCTCATTAAATTAAACTGCTAAAAAAAACATACAACAATAAAAATGCAAATTCCAACACTAATTTAAAAAAAAACAAAGTAAACAGGGCGCTTTCACGACATATAATGCACCTTCTCCCTGTTGTCCACCCACTTCTCCCTGTCAGCCAAAACAGAAGTGACTTATCCCTATAATTCTGACCCAGCTTGAGCCCTGCCGGCATCTTCGTTGCGTGGGGTGTAATTATTGAAGTACACCACCACGATGCAGCATTTAACTGTACATCAATACAAAATATTTCTCTTGGTGGACAAGGCACATAATATTCAAAGTTAATTGAAATGTATTTCCAACGATAAAATTATTACTCCAAAAATTTTAATCTCTCTTAGGAAAAAAAAAAGGGGGGGGGGGGTGTTTTCCAAAAGCATAAGTTAAGATTAGAACAATTTCTTAGAATTTGTTGAACAAATGAACAAAACATCTTTAGGTGTAGGACCATCAAATAACAGGATCCAGTTCCGAGGTTATATTAGTTCACTATTATATAGAATGTAAACCATTGGATATTTTTGGAAAGCTGATATTTAAAGGAAACTCGAGGATGAATGAAGTTTTAGTGGATATAATTTAACATAAGAATGTTTAGAGTCATTTAAGGACATGCACTATTTTTGGACTGAAACTGAGAGTGAAAGTAGATTTGTAAACCATACCAGTACATATGAGCATCTGGTATATAGGGTATATCATGTTCGTTCTTACTACATGTAGTATGTTAAGTGTTATTTTGACAGAATGCTGACATTGTCTAGGAACAGTCAAAATAATAAAATGTATTATAATTTATAGCCAAAGTGGTGGAAAAACATCAGTGGTCTTGCCCCAGCCTTGCCTTTGATTGCATGTAGTGATATTTGTTGAGAGTAAATAAAATATTGAATCTAGATTTTTAATCTTTTTACATGCCATAAATGTTATTGATGAATGTTATTTAAATCTGGGAATTTATTGTTAAAAACCAGTACCCGCAATCTTACACGTAATTGTGTAACATGCATACATGTAAATAGAAAGCAACCATTAGATTTAGGGGGTCTAGGAAGGGACTAAAAATATTAGGCATATATATTGCTTGTTTTGTTTGAATGTTGCTTAATGCCACTTTAAATTATCAAAAATTTACTATTATCAAATCAAATTATCAAATTTACTATTATCAATTATCAAAAATTTACTATTTGCAATTTATTCTTTTTTAGTTTAACAACTATTTTTTATGTCCAATACGATATTATACCTCCTTTTTTTTAAACAGAACAGAACAGATTTTTATTTACCAATTAAAGGTGCCCGTCAGAGGCAGAATCAATTACAATTTAATCAAAGAAAGAAACAAAATCACAAATACTTTAAACAAAAGTTTCATTTTAACATAATTGTAAACATGAACTTGCATTTGTATAAAATTTATACAATCAATATTTGTTGAAGTTTTTTTTAGGCCTTCACTGTTTTAAAAAATAGTAAACAAATTTTTTGTTCATTTTATTGTAAAAATATACCTTAAATAAAACCTGTAAAAAAATTGATGGAACTTTTTGCACCAAACTGATACATAAAAAAGCCTAAATTGGTCAAGACTGATTTATAACATATTAAGACTAGTAGGAACTTGGTCTTTTTAGATGGGTTAGCTAGATAATTTGTGTACGAGACTAGGTCAAGACTCGAGTTGAAACTCATTCAAGCTTTTCAGACTGGTTGCAACTAGTTCTGATATAATGAGACGTCGAGTGCAGAGAAGACTATTTTCTGACTGTTTGAAACTCGACCCAACGCGGTAAGCAGTTTCCATTTTGTCAGGAAAAAAACTGTCAGACAGATACCGTAGTTTGGTTTATTGTTGTATGTTAATTAAGGTCTTTCCCCTTTTCCAAGGGAAAGACCTTCTTGTCTTTCTTATGATTATTATTAAGGTCTTTCCCACTACAGTGGAAAGACCTTCTTGTCTTTCTTATGATTATTAAGGTCTTTCCCCCTTTCCAAGGGAAAGACCTTCTTGTCTTTCTTATGATTATTATTATTTTTCTTCTTCCGCGGAGGTTTGCCAAAAAGTGTCTGGAGGTATCCTTTCGATACTTGGTAACATCAATCGGTCATATCCAGAGATGACATGGCTCATGCTTTTAGACCGATCTATTTTTAGTAACAGAGTTATCTGCCCCAACACGAAAACCCTTGTTAGCAGATAAACTCAGAAACCGTAACCGATTGTTAAAATCTGAAGTGTACAAAATGTCGCTGGTCTTATGGCGATGATTTGTCATGCAAATTTTTTTTTTCCAATCGACTTCCTGTTTACGCGTTTTTGACCTGAAAAATGTCGCAACGCGTCAAATTTTTTTTCTCAAAAACCGTAAGTCCTAGAGACTTGGGACCACCACCATTGATCATAAGTGACATCTGTTACATTTAAAAATGTCAAGGTCAAAGGTCAAAAGTCAAGGTCAAAGGTCACCATAGGTCTTGTTAGCACTATATCTCGCATACCATAAAAGATAGAAGCAGACAATAAATGGGAAAAATACTCCACTTATTGAGACCTTCATTTGGTACATTTGACCGAAAGCTGTGCGATGAACCGTTTTCGAGTTACTGCCCTCGACGCATTTCGGTTAATCGGTTTTTTGGTTTAAACTTGAAAACGGTTAGAGATAATATAGTAAACATATAGGTTAAACATGATCAGTAGGAAAAGAGCTTCAATTTGAGCCAAAGGTCAAAGGTCATAGGTCAAGGTCATACCATAGCAACAAGGTGACCGTTATAAAAAGTCCTTAGCAACCATATATTTTTGGAATCAGAATGATGTCCTTAACTGAAATATGTCATTTCATGACCGGAAGTGGTCTTTTGTCCATAGCAACGGAATGAAAGTCCTTAACAACCCATATATTTTTTGGCTCGGGACCACTTTCTTTACTCAAATAACTCATTTTTATGACTGGAAGTGACATTTTGTGCTATAGCAAGACACAAAATCCCATAGCATCAACTAACTTTTCTTACTTCAGAGGAACAGTGGGAAAGACCTTCTCATTTGTTCTCAGAACAAATGAACTTTTAATTATTATTATTATTATTATTTTTCTTCTTCCGCGGAGGTTTGCCAAAAAGTGTCTGGACGTATCATTTCGATACTTGGTAACATCAATCGGTCATATCCGGAGATGACATGGCTTATGCTTTTAGACCGATCTATTTTTAGTAACAGAGTTATCTGCCCCAACACGAAAACCCTTGTTAGCAGATAAACTCAGAAACCGTTACCGATTCTTAAAATCTGAAGTGTACAAAATGTCGCTGGTCCTATGGCGATGATTTGTCATGCAAATTTTTTTTTTCCAATCGACTTCCTGTTTATGCGTTTTTGACCTGAAAAATGTCGCAACGCGTCAAAATTTTTTTCTCAAAAACCGAAAGTCCTAGAGACTTGGGACCACCACCATTGATCCTAAGTGACATATGTTACATTTAAAAATGTCAAGGTCAAAGGTCAAAAGTCAAGGTCAAAGGTCACCATAGGTCTTGTTAGCACTATATCTCGCAAACCATGAAAGATAGAAGCAGACAATAAATGGAAAAAATACTCCACTTATTGAGACCTTCATTTGGTACATTTGACCGAAAGCTGTGCGATGGACCATTTTTGAGTTACTGCCCTTGACGCGTTTCGGTTAATCGGTTTTTTGGTTAAAACTTGAAAACGGTTAGAGATAATATAGTAAACATATAGGTTGAACGTGATCAGTAGGAAAAGAGCTTCAATTTGTGCCAAAGGTCAAAGGTCATAGGTCAAGGTCATACCCTAGCAACAAGGTGACCGTTATAAAAAGTCCTTAGCAACTATATATTTTTAGAATCAGAATGATGTTCTTTACAGAAATATGTCATTTCATGACCGGAAGTGGCCTTTTGTCCCTAGAAACCGAATGAAAGTCCTTAAAAACCATATATTTTTTGGCTCGGGACCACTTTCTTTACTCAAATACTTCATTTTTATGACTGGAAGTGACATTTTTTGCTATAGCAAGACACAAAATCCCATAGCATCACCTAACTTTTCTTACTTAAGAGGAACAGTGGGAAAGACCTTCTCATTTGTTCTCAGAACAAATGGCATTTTAATATTATTATTACTTTTCTTCCGATCTAAAATTCAATTTAGTGCTGCCAAAAAGTTTCTTATCCGATCGAGCTGAAAATTTGGCGGTGTGATGGATACCCCATGGGCTTTCTCCCATTCACCCTGTTAGCACGCCCCGTCAAAAATGAGGGCGTGGCAGGGACCCCCCATGAAAACGTTGTTATCACATCTCCTCCTAAGGCACACAAAATGGTACAATAAAATGGACGCCGATTGCATCAGGGATCGATGTCCTCGAATTGTCGATAGGTAAAAAATCGCTGGGCGCAACCAGTAAAAAGTTACCAGTCGTGCAAGTCCAACACCACTTTTTATGTAAAAATCGTAATTTCCCGAAAAACGATGCATCCCAGCTGTTTGAAACCCTCGCCATTCGCTTTAGAATGTCGATTTCAGTCTAAAAATGTCTCCCCTAAGGTGTACGAGTCAATAAATCCTTAAAATCCCACATTGAAACACGTGACCACCCCTCCCCCCAGCCACGTAAATTTCGTCTGTCGTGATGTCCGTTTCAGCCATCGTCAGTGAATGACAGTGTAAATCGTGTGTCAACAAGTTGTTCTAACTGTCCGAACTGCATTTTACCTGAAACAATAACAAATTGAAACAATTTCCGACGTCACTTTTTTGTGTATTCCATCGTCTGCTACGTGCCTCGTGTAATTATTTTACAGTGTGAAATTTCTCTGAAATAAATTTAAAAAGTCTTTTATTAATTGTCGGCTTGCTCCGTTGATAAAAATCCGTGCCGTGTCGTCCTGAAATAAACAATCACTGAGATTAAAGATCGTGCATCATGTCATATATATGTCTGTTCATGACCATGGTAACTCCCTAGAATGATAAAATAAAACTATCTCCGTGATATTATATAACAATGTCACGTGACTACAGCCAGTTCATTTCTTTGCCTTTTACCATAAATCTCTTTCTCTTCTCCTACAAGTAAAGAAAACGCATTAAAATACAAAACATACAGTTCAAACAGAAAAATAAACAAACAAACAAATACACAAAAAAACTGGTTCCCGGTTTTTATATAATCATAGTTGCATATAAAACTATGAACCCAAAAAGGGCCCAACTCTCCACCCAGGGACAGCATGTCAAAAACAATATATCATGCTGGCCCTGGGGTGGAGGGGCCGGGCCCTTTTTTTTTCTTCAATTTTGTAATTAGAACGTTCTAGAAACAATGGAATAGAAACCCCGAAAGGGGGGGGGGGGGGGGGGGTATACCGGTATATTACGATGTAAAATGATAGATTTTCACCCTCTGGGGCCTCTTGTTTAACGTTTAACGCCAGTTTTTCCTATAGAAACGAAAGCCAGGGAAAGACCTTCCCGTGCATTTGTTCTACAGAACAAATGTCCTTTTAATTATTATTATTTTTCTTCTTCCGCGGAGGTTTGCCAAAAAGTGTCTGGACGTATCATTCCGATACTTGGTAACATCAATCGGTCATATCCGGAGATGACATGGCTCATGCTTTTAGACCGATCTATTTTTAGTAACAGAGTTATCTGCCCCAACACGAAAACCCTTGTTAGCAGATAAACTCAGAAACTATAAAATTTAGAGAAAAACTGAAAAGTGAGAAATGTTTAGGAACTTTTGAGACAACTTTGTGTCATAATTTGGCCAAAAAATTTTGTCGAGCGAAGGCGAGCGGTATACCTTGAATGTTTCAATCACTCCGGTCATCACCTAAACTCACAAACCGGAAGTCGAAAACACCTTGGGTCTTCACCATTTGTTGTTCTGTGATATTACCTTAAAGAAAATCTCAAGGTCAAAGTTCAGATATGACCTCGACCTTAGGCCTCCAATCTTGTTATCATAACAACTCGAAAACTGTAAAAGATAGAAGCAGACAATAAATTGGAAAAATACTCCTCTCATTGAGACCTACATTTGGTCTTTTATGTCAAAAATTGTTCAATGAACCGTTTAGGAGTTATTGCCCTTGACAGGTTTCGGCTAAACTTTGTTTTCAATATAACTCAAAAACCATAAAATATTGGAGCAAACAATATATCAGAAAAATGTTTCTCTCATTGAGATCTACATTTGATATAAATAGTTGAAAACTGTTCGACAAACCGTTTAAGAGTTATGGCCCTTGATAGGTTTCGGCTAAATTTTGTTTTCAATATAACTCAAAACCCATAAAAAATTGAAGCAAACAATATATCAGAAAAATGTTTCTCTCATTGAGATCTACATTTGATATAAATAGTTGAAAACTGTGCGACAAACCGTTTTCGAGGTTATGGCCCTTGACAGGTTTCGGCTAAATTTCGTTTTCGAAATAACTCAAAAACCATAAAAAAATTGAAGCAGACAATATATCAGAAAAATGTTCCTCTCACCGAGATCTACGTTTGATATATAGTGTCGAAAACTGTACGACGAACTGTTTTCCAGGTTATAGCCCTTGACACGTATCGGCTAAATTTTGTTGAGACCTTCATTTGGTACATTTGACCCGAATCTGTGCGATGAACTGTTTTCGAGTTACAGCCCTTGACGTGTTTGGGTTAATCGGTTTTTGGTTAAAACTTGAAAACGGTTAGAGATAATATAGTTATCATGGTCATATGTCGTGTGCGAAAATCTGCCTAGCTTTTTGACCAATCGTACATCACTGACCAAAGCTCATGAATATTAAGGAAAACATACATCACGATAAAAAAAATACACATCTTTGCTGCAATTAATCAGACCTGTCCAGACACTAAGAAGTGTTACAATATATAAAACGTAACACATAACCAGTATCTAGAGAGTATCTTATATCTTCGAGCTCATTTGATATGGACCTGATAAGCCTTGTCGAGCGAAAAAAAAATCAATTAAGAATTAATATGTATCAAGATATTAGTACTTTTGGCTTAGAAAGGGGTAATCATATGAGACTTAAAATTTTTCAATGATGGACATTTCAAAATGGCTTAAACACTAATTTCAAATTTTAAGTACATACTAAATGTACTTTTTGTAACATAAAAAACTAACTTTTGGCAAAAATTGATAAAATAATGAACATTGAGTGAGTTCCTACAATGCGTAATTATGTGTCGAGTGAAGAAAACATGCACTTTGTTACAAAATTGCTGTATTAAACAAAAATTGATAAAATAATGAACATTGAGCGAGTTCCTACAATGCGTAATTATGTGTCGAGTGAAGAAAACATTCACTTTGTTACAAAATTGCTGTATTAAACAAAAATTGATAAAATAATGAACATTGAGTGAGTTCCTACAATGCATAATTATGTTTTTTGTTTGTTTGATGGTGTTTAACGCCACTTTCAGCAATTTTTCAGCTATATCATGGCGTCCAGTTTTTATTGGGGGAGGAAGCCGGAGTAGCCAGAGAAAACCCCGGAACTGCGGTAGGAAAACTGGCAATCCTTGTCAATTAAGATTGGAGTCGAGTACACCCTGCCTGCAGTGAGAATCGAACCCGCAATCTCAGTGTTGACAGACCACGTGATCAATAGTAGACGAACTACCTTGACCACTCGGTCAACGAGGCCCCTGCGTAATTATGTGTCGAGTGAAGAAAACATGCACTTTGTTACAAAATTGCTGTAATAAACCAAATGTGATAATTATTAAAATGATTGAAATGATGTTAACTTGCACATTTATACAGAAATTAGCAATTTAAGTGCAATTACTTTAAAAATGGTACACTATATTCCTAGATTTTCATGAAAAAATATTCAACACTGTGACAATAGCCTAAATCGACACATTTTAAACCAAATAATGTTAAAACAAAACCTTGTGATTTCTACAAGTTTCCCTCTTTTCCTTATTGTTTAATTATTATATTTAAGAATATGTAAAGCTGTTGTGTCCCATTTTAGTGTGTTTCTCCATTAAAAATAAGTACAAAGTTATTTCTGAATCATAATAACAATATTGTATGGAGACAATCAATTAAAAATACCAAGATGTATGACAAAATAAGTTTGCATAAAACATGTAAAATGTTATGTATAGTCAACTTTACCGTGTCCATACGACGGGTTTTTGCTTGACAAAATTTGAAAACTGCTACCGCGTTTGGTCGAGTTTATGGTCCTTTTGTATATCTCATATTACACTATTTGAAGGTAACAATTATTTTCCACAGTTAATCGGCTTTTTGAAATGCGTCCGTTTTTTCATTTCGCCAGATCGATTTTCCATACTAAATTTTGACCTTGTTTTGAACGGAACTGTACGTTAGGAAAATTCCATTGTTGTCTATTCGAAATCCTTCGGGTGTTGTCGTCTGCAGTTGAGGCGGGAAAAGTCTCGCGGTTTGTCCGAATACCATTGTACGTTACGAAAACAGACGAACGTTTGTAAACAACATTAGACCCCTTAAGATACAAAAATGGCTGACTTTCTATGGAAAATCGATCTAGCAAAATGAAAAAACGGACGCATTTCAAAAAGCCGATTAACTGTGGAAAATAATTGTTACCTTCAAATAGTGTAATATGAGATATACAAAAGGACCATAAACTCGACCAAACGCGGTAGCAGTTTTCAAATTTTGTCAAGCAAAAACCTGTCGTATGGACACGGTGGTCTACTTTCATAGTGTACATTTTTTCATATACATGACCAAAACACTAAATTTAATCAACTTACTTTGTTAGGTAAAAAGAAGATACTTTCCGTTTAGAATGTGGATTTCAGTCTAAAAACGTATTTCCTCAAAGTATACGAGTCAATAAATCCTTCAAATCCCAGATTGAAGCACATGACCACCCCTCCCCCTTATTTGTAAATTTCGTCAGCTGTGATGTCCATTTCAGTTATCGTCAGTGAATCATAGTGTAAATCGTTTCTCAATAAGTTGTTCTAACTATCCGAACTGCATTTTACCTCACATTTTAATCAAATTGAAACAATTTCCGACGTGAATTTTTGTGTATTCGGTCGTCTGCTACGTGACTCGTGTCCTTATTTTCCAGCGTGAAATTCCTATGAAATAATGTGAAAAATGTCTTTAAATGTTCGTCGGCATATTCCGTTTATAATAATCCGTGTCCTCCAGAAATAAATAATCACTGATATTAAAGATCGTGCTTTATCTAGTATACGTCCACACAGAACGAGAGAGCAGAAGACACTGACAAAATGCTATGAACGCGAGCTTCGACGAAGACACCTCATTGAAATGTAAAGTGTTCATTTAATGTGTTACTATAAATAGAGCGAAATGACTAAGAAGTATTTATTTCACACCAAAATAATGTATATGAACTTTTAAAACTAGTTTAACAAAGTTTTGTCACAATATTTAAATCTGCAGAGTCCCATTTTTCCGTTTTTTTCTCAAAATTAGTGCAAAGCTATTTCTAAATCAATGTGAGACAATCAATTAAAAATACCAAGATGTATAACAAAATAAGTTTACATGCTGGCCCTGGTTGGGGGTCCGGGCCCTTTTTTTAATAATTAGAATGTTATAGAAACAATAGAAAAGAAACCGGGGGAAGGAGGAGGTCTACGGTTATTTTACAATATAAAATAATAGATTTTTACCCTCTGGGGCTTATTGTTTGACTTTTAACGTCAGTTTTTTCTATGGAAATAGGGACAACGCAGGAAAGACCTTCGCATTTGTTCTCAGAACAAATGTCTTTTTATTGTATATGTTATGGTTTAATGTTATGGAACTAAACATAACATGCACTGACTAACGTTTCCAAATATATTATTCGGACACAAAGGATGAAACTTCTCTTTGCCACTTGATGTTGAAAAAATACCATGCAATCCGATACCTCAATATTGATGGGATACAATTAGCAAATACTAATTAACTTAGTTATTATATTCATTAACAGCAGAGTAACTGTTGATATGATATATTTTGCTGAGCAAGTCCAATACAGAATTAACTGGTCCAATATTGGTATATTGGCCTGATTGATTTGGACTAGTTAATCAATAAAGATATTACATGACTTCTAGTTCTATAAATATTGGTACTTGGCCATCTTGTTGACTGTGACATGGTCAATACAGAAACCCTAGGCATAGGACCAATAACTAGGCCAATCATCACCTAATAATATCATATTATCTAATATCTGCCACAATTTCTTGCTTAGTAAGCTCGCAATTTTTGATGCCACGTGCTAAAAATTAACCATCCAGTTATAACTTATACTATAGTATAGTAAGACACATATCGATATAAGAATCGATTACTGACCACGTGTTACTGACTATTGCTAGCATTCAAAAAAATCATTGAATGTCAATCAGCATTAAAACATATATTACTCCAATCTATAAAATGGCATTACTTACCATTTATCGTCAACATCTTCTATTTGTCGCAAAATACTCGACATTCTTTTACCTGCAACATGTGCTCTGCCAAATGACTTCAAGCTTCTAATTGAAAATGACTGATTGCCGATTGGTCAATTTCCATAAATGGGCGGAGCGAAATCGCGACTATTGCTGGTGATAAAAACTTGTCATCTCATTAAAAATTATGGGTACACCGTATAATTTTAGTATAAATTAACTTAAGAGTAACTCATATAATCATACCCAATTGAAATTACACTGTTTTGGATTCATCTAAAATTGACTTTACAAAATAAAACTATTGACGCTGAACGTCGTTGGCCGCCATATTGTGCATAATCAGACGTCGCAAAAGGGGGATAACTCCAACTTAAAAAATGGGACTGAAAGTGCCTTAATATCGCTGCGTAGTTAACATGTTATGTTAAAGTAAAAACAAAAGATATCTAAATACAAAACAAGTTTATGTTGTTTATTGTGATTTATATGACAGCACTATACTATTATTATACGTGTATTTGAAGCACTAATTCCTCCCATTTCATTTTTGCATACAAACAGTCTTTTTTAATTCATAAAATAAACTTTTCTCACTTGCTACTTTCATACCTACTTTCATCATACAAATATGACTTTTCACAAATTCGTTCTCCCTGTACAAATACTACAACACTGCCGATTATCTTAACTTATAGAAAACATTCAAAATATATAAATGTTATTCACTCAAAACACAAAACACTTTCACCCACTCCCAACTATGTTCATAAATATATAATAAATGTACTATAGTAGAAAAACATAGCACAACATAAAGTACAGTGAATATTGTCCCTTATACAGTCTTTTGACAGTATTTGGTGCCACCAAAAGTCCGACTTCAGAAGTGTTGAAAGTGTTATTTCTTCTTTGGAGTACCTCTCCCATAGCTGGAAAATCTTTGCTTGGCAATTTTTTGTTGCAGATCTCTGGGCCCTGGTCACTTAACAGTATCTGCACTGGAACGTTACTGAAGAGAGAAGAGATTAATATATGTACATTATTGACACACGTCTACCTACTTGATGATAATACAGTATTAAATCGAAATGTCTGAAAGTAGATTCTATGATAACTTGTACAGAATTACCGTATATATACTAAGGACAGTGAGTAAAAAATTGAACTGTAAAATATTGTAAAATATACAAATGTATGGTTTAGGAGTAAATGTTCTGATAAACATTAAACTGCTTGATGTTTGTATAATGACATTCAAAGGCAATCAAGTGCATTTATAGCATGTCATATTTCTACAATAATGTGTTTCGATTGGCGGACGTGTCTTCAACAATGTGCTTGAATTGGTGACATGTTTACAATTATGTGTTCAGGTTTCCCATCATGTGTTCGTATAGAGTGTCTGTTATCTAAGAGCATCGATCATTGTAAAACTCAAACTAAACTAGAATGCAAAGACAAGAAACAAAATACGCCCGAAATAGTTCGCTCTGTTATGAATATGCTTATCTAGTTTTTTTATCGGAACGTTAAAATATGTCCTTTTGATTAGCATCAACAAAAAGCATTAATATAATTAATAATAATAATAATTACAGTTCTTATATAGCGCCTTTAAAAAAAAATAATCACTCAAAGCGCTTAACAATGCAAATACAGCAATTTACAGCATAGTACATGTACATTGAGAAACAAAACAAAAAGGAATCGGTAAAATAAAAAAAGCAAGATTTCCATTGGTTCATTGATGTTTTAACAAAGTACACTCCTAGATTTTTGGGATGGTTGCGTAGCAAACTTTCCCCTTGCTAACGCTCAAATACATAGAAACTACTGCGACCGGCGTGTAATAATATCCTTACGCTCGTAAAATATAGGTCACATTGGAAGAATCTATCAATTACACGAATCGGTGCAACGCTTTTATCTTGAACAACTTTACTTCACATGTCTTTTCGTATTATGTCTCATTTACTGTATAACGGATAACTAATATTACGATTTAAACTAATATTTCATGTTCATCCGCGAGAGACAGACTCGTTACACTTGTACTTTTGGAAAGCAACGCGATATTTGGCATTTCTCGCGATAGCTGTTCACTGAACCGATAAATGTAGTACTGACAGTGGCACCAGTGTATATTTGACGATGTTATTATGAAGTGATTTAATGATTATTTTGTGCGATCGCGTGGTCTTCGTTTCAGACGGTTTCGCATTCTTATTCTCTACGTGTTTAATTAAATGAAAATTAACACAAAAGTGGGTGCTTTGTCGATGTACAGATTTGCGCAACGGCGCAATCTATAAAAAATTTTAAGGTTGGGAGAATGGCGAGCCTCGAATGGCATGTAGAAGTTTCGTAAATAAAATACAAGTAGTTATTAATAAATTAAATATAAAAATTTTTAACTAATAAAAATATTGGTCACCATCCATCGTAACAAGCCACGAGGTTGTTTGTTAACTTCGCCAAAAAACGAACTAATTTTCCGTGTATGTTTACCACACGAAATTGCCGTCGTTTCAGACGATGTTGCATTTTTATACTTTAAGTATCTAATTAAACAAAAGTCAAAACGATATATTTTTCTTCATTTTATGTGTTCCTTAAAACAAAGGAAGATATGATCAAGTCAGCGTATTTTGGCAGAAGTGTTTTGAGTAACAAATAAAAGTGCTTAGTGCGTTATGTCGAGCTTATGTTCCTTTTGTACATCCAAAAAGGTGCAAATTGAAATCAGCAATTATATTTTAACATTTGTTCAGAGATTTGAAATGCTGTTTTTTAATTTGATAGAGCGATTTTCCAAGGTAAATTTTGACCTAAATTAGAACGGGTGTTACTTGGAGCAAGCGATTATTGTCCGTTTGAAACCCTTCGGGTAATGTACTGTTGTTTGCGGTTGAGGCGCGAATACCTTAGAACGTCCCGAAAGCTGGCGATCTTTTCTTAACATCGTAAGACTCTTGTTGAAAAAAAAGTGTCAGATTACATAGCAAAAGTCAAGTACATGTAAACAACAAGCATAGTATGGAATATGTACAGTGGAAATTTTTTTATTGGATTTTCGTAATAAAAAGTTACAATATAGCAATATTGAATATTATTTTTTTAAAATCCAAGCAGAAAAGCACTTCATGTAATTGTGTCTTTTAGTATAAGCTATTAACACATTGTTTAAATTTAAGTTATATGCCAACCATACAACAGGTGCGATTTTTGTGTCTGAAATGGGCAAACAACAATTTGTCTTATTTATTAATATATTTATAAAAGTTATTATAGAAACATCTTCAATAGTATCGTTTCACTGAATAGATTTTGATACAATTTTGATGCACTTTTTGTCACATAGTGCCATTTTACACCTGATATTTTTTATTTTGATTGGAATGATATTTAGGATTTCCCATAGCAAACATGGACTTGCCATTCTTTGATGTAGGGGATACCCATCTCTTATCCACAACTACTTGCACCATTGAATGGGATTTGATGAAACTTTTGCAGAATCCTTTGTCATATGGTGGAATTGTGCACCCGATATTTTACAGTTTGAGCAAAACAATTTTTGGAGTTTCCAACAGCAAAGCCCTGGACATTGCCATTCAAGACATAGGGGAGCTGGGGTTATCAATTATGAGGATTGCAAAGTTTTTTCTAGTCTTTTTATAATATATTTAATATGTTTCTAAATTTACCTGATTTATTTTACATTGGTTTGTTTTATTGTCTGTCAAACATGAGGCAGAAATCTCATTTCATACTTGCAAAGCAACCTTTCTTTCGGTGCAGTCTGCACTATGAATTACAAAGTCTGAGCTATTAATAATGTGTCCACCAAACATCAGATTGCAATTAGGTAATTCACTCACTCTATGTTGCGGGACAAGAACTATAATAAGTCTTTGTAATTAAAATGCCCCTCCCAGAACAAAGTAATATGATAAAATATAGTATGTTTTAATTCTTTTATACATCCTACGTACGCCATTACAGCGTATTTCCGTAAACCCTTAGTTTTATGATAACTTTCCTTATTCGAAGTGTTCGTTGTTTTGTTAGTTTGTTAGTTTGTGCCAACAAACAAGTGTTTCTACAATGCTCAAGAAACACAGCGAAAATGTTTTTAACATATAAACTACGATAGAATTTCATTTTGAGGGTAAGTATAGTAAATCACATAGTTAGGGGCTTAGCTGATTATATTGGTCAACTATTAGCATTGTATTAATTCTCTTTTGTAAATAATTTGATTGTTATTTGATATATACTTATTTCAACTGAAGTTGAATAATCATTCAAGCATTACGAAGTTTGAAAAAAATGAAAAATTATTGTACTGTGACCTTACATTTATTGATCAGTACATAGTAAAAGAAAAAAACATTATTATTAGTAGAAGACTTTTTCTAAAGGGATGGTAAATTCCTTTCCAACACTTATTTAATCAAAAATGTTTGACGCATTTATTACTTTACGTCTGACATAGATATTTTAAACAAGTGAAATGTTTTGTTGAGACTAATTCAAAACAAATCAAGACAGGTCTAGGCCAGTAAAGACTTTTCAGACTAGTCAAGTCGAATTCGAGACTGGTTAAAACAAAATCATGACTATTGCAGGCTTTTTGCGCTAGTAAAGACTAAAACCTATATGTTTACTATATTATCTTTAATCGTTTTCAAGTTTTAACCAAAAAACCGATTAACCGAAACGCGTCAAGTGGTTCATCGCACAGCTTTGGGTCATGTACAAAATGAATGTCTCAATAAGAGGAGTATTTTTCCCATTTATTGTCTGCTTCTATCTTTGTTTGTGAGATATATTGCTAACAAGACCTATGGTGACCTTTGACCTTGACTTTTGACCTTTGACCTTGACATTTTTAAATGTAACATATGTCACTTAGGATCAATGGTGGTGGTCCCAAGTCTCTAGGACTTACGGTTTTTGAGAAAAAATTTTTGAAGCGTTGCGACATTTTTCAGGTCAAAAACACGTAAACAGGAAGTTGATTGGAAGAAAAAATTTGGCATGTTAAATCATCGCCATAAGACAGCCTAAATTTTGCACAATTCAGATTTTGAGTATCTCTTACGGTTTCTGAGTTTATCTGCTAACAAGGTTTTCGGTGTTGGGGCAGATAACTCTGTTACTAAAATAGACCGGTCTAAAAGCCATGTCATCTCTGGATATGACCGATTAATGGTAACAAGTATGGAAATGATATGTCAAGACACTTTTTGGCAAACCTCCGCGGAAGAAGAAAAAAAAATAATCATAAGAAATACAAGAAGGTCTTTCCACTGTAGTGGGAAAGACCTTAATAATCATAAGAAAGACAAGAAGGCCTTTCCACTGTAATGGGAAAGACCTTAATAATAATAATCATAAGAAAGACAAGAACGTCTTTCCACTGTAGTGGGAAAGACCTTAATAATAATAATAATAATCATAAGAAAGACAAGAAGGTCTTTCCACTGTAGTGGGAAAGACCTTAAATATAATAATGTCCGAAGTTTCTTTTTTTAGAGAAGGTGTATATAAATTAAGCTACATAGTGCACCGAAACTTGAAGATACAGCACCAAGAACACTAATCGTTTCAACAGTTCTGAGTAGTCTCTAAACAATATAATAGGCTGTTGTTCTCATAAATGTCTCAAGAAGTCGTTTTAATGTAAACACCCAGTATTACTTAAATGTTGTCATGATTTTACAACAAAAAAGCTTTGTTTTGCCTTTAAAAAACTTAATAGTGGGATTAAAGGCAAGCACAAAACACAATGTACCACTTACATTGGACAAAGAAGTTTGAATTTGTAAACAAGGAAGAACACAATCGCATTTCCAAAAACATTACAAAAGCTGCATTGTAATATATAATTTAGTCAGTGCAGTAGCCATTAATGACCATAACTGAATCGCAATCAAATTTCATACTAGTGTTTAGTTAATTCCGATTCAAGGACTGGGACCAAACTGAAAGGGTTTTCAAGTGCTCGAGCCAGAAGTATTCACAGCTTGTCTTCAGGGCGTTGGAAAGGCTAGGCCTATCTCTTGTTGGGGCTGTCAGGTAATATAACGGAAAAAATGCAACTGTAACGTAAACTACTGGACATGGAAAAACGCATACGGGGGGTATCTAGAATGTTGTTAATTTTTTTTTAGTAGGGTCAACTTAAAATTCCAGAAATACCTCAAAGTTGTAATAAATCGTAGGAAAAGTGTAAAATGTGTTCGTAACAAACGGGATAAGACATGGTTTAATATCTCTTACATAAGAAAATGACAAAACTGCAAAATGGCAAAGATTAGAATTAAGAAAAGACGCATTACTGGATAAGTTTATGTTTTTCAATTTAACAGTTTTAGTGGAAGAAAAAACTTACCAAAATACATCCTACTTTGTTTACATTTAGAAATTCAGATTTAAGACTACGTCATCATACTTATTATGATGTAATATTATGATGCGGAAAACTCATGACATACAAAATTTGGAGTAACTTACACTGATGGCAAATTTCAGGAAAATAAGTTATGATGGTTCATAAGACCTGATCTTGTTTCTTGTTATAATTTGCAATTTTTCGAGTATTGTTCTTGCTCAAAGACAGGTAGGTTCCTTTTGATCGAAAACAAAAAAGGACTAGTTTTTAGACACTTTCTTTATTCGTCGCAGGTCTCAAACTACAAAAGATATTAATTGCACACTACAAATCCACCTAAACGAGCTGAATAATTTATGTTCAATTTTACAAATTATCAATTAATTGCAAAAGGCTTTGATGGCCACTGAGGTTGTGTGCTAGAGCCATACTGGGGCAGTGTGTGCTCGACTCCAGGCTTAATAGGGGGTTTTACAGAGTACTTGCATGGTATATTTTGTAGATCTGGTTCTGTACTTTTCACATCTATTTGTGTATTTAAAAACAGCGATTACACTCTTATTGCAAGCGCAACATTCTATGCATCTAAGAGGTAGGTACCGTCATCATTTTTTATGTGGTCCAATCACTCGGTTTCACTACCATAATGCTTTAATGAATATTTTTATTGATAGGTAATAGACTTGCACCGTTAAGACGACGGACCATTAGCAATCAACTGAATTTAACAAGATGGCTGGTAAGACAAGTTTATGAAATATACATAAAGGCTTAGAAGCGAAACTATCATGTTTTGCAGGGCTTCAGTTTCAAACGTAATCTCTAAGCACGAATTCAATTGGTTTTTTTTACTTATAGACATGCCTTTTTAGCATTGTACAATTAAGGATGTTTTTAGTATTTTGTTAGATCATATCCTATTATCTTTTTAGCACCTCATCAGCTAGACATCATTATGTCTTCCAAACATTTTTTTTCTTCCACTTCCTCCACAATTTTGTCCGAGTGTTTCCCTAAAACAGTAAATTGGATCGACATGAAACTTCAAGATGACCGCCAAAAATTCAAAATGCTCAGATTCGCACGAAACTTAGTTTTTAGGTAGAATACCATGTTTCGATCAGATGTAAGTCATTACAATTTAATCTGATCATGACGGCCTTCTAAATATATCACAATTTTGAAAATGAAAAAAAACATCCTGACAAAATCCAAATGTGTAAGGATTTTAATGAAAGATGGTATATAAGTAGAGTATGTTATACCGCACCATATGACGCATGTCGACTTTCTATGGCGGCAATTTGAATCCAAGACGACTGACAAAATTGGAAAATGCTCTGATTTACACGAAACTTGGTTTCCTGGTAGATACAGTTGCTGTGAATGGATGTCTACACTAGAGGGTCCACAGGGGGTTTGGGAGCCAGTTATGATCTATAAGATCACAATCATGTTTAATTATTTTTTTTCTTTTTTTCTTTTTTTTCTTTTGTTTTCTTTTTGTTCAATCTTGTCCGCACAGTTTCTGTGAAATGCAATGTCTAATCAATATGAAACTTTAGGAATATGTTAAGGGTGACCTAAAGTGTTGCAAAGAATTTTTGGAATTTTCAAAATGGATGCCGTTTCATAATGGTAGCCATTTTTATGTAAAAATTTGTATTGAGGGGGTTTCAACATGCTCAAGGTTATAGCGGCAATGGGGGTTTGTTTGGGAGACATTTGTGTTGGCACCCCAACACAGTTATTTACTAGTTTATATTCTTTTGTTGTGCGTCAAAATGTAAACCTGTCACTATACCTGATTAATTCTAATGTGATACTTTCACCACGTGTAAAATTTTTCACCAAACTAATCTCAAAATACATGTATTTTCGTACTTATTTTAGCCTATAGAGAGATAAAAAGCTTCAAAAATTGCTCTAAATTCGCATGAAAATCACAATATCTGCAATGTGTCTCGGTGGCACTGATCTCCCGCTTGGCACATTTTGTTCGACCAAGATTGAAATATTGTGAGCAGGCCTACAGAATTTTGTCAGTAATGAGATCTGATAAAACATTTTAAAAAAAGCTTAAACGCAACTGTAACCATTATGTAGGATTGACGAACGGACATAAAATCTGTGTGTCTCCAAACTTTCTTCGTCTGTACATAACAAATATTAAGCGCATTCAGCGCATTCAGATCTATATTAATCAGAAACAAATCTTAATTTTTATGAAAAATACCTGTACATATGTCAATATAATAGCAGTCAATATACAGGCGCACATATCTAGAGATCAACGTATTCAATTTAATAATCAATAGTTGCTTCCCTTTAAATATAGATATTTGGGCCTCGGTGGCCGATTGGTTAAGGTAGTTTGTCATCTACTATTGATCACATGCTCGGTCAACACTGAGGTTGCGACTTCAAGTCTCACTGCGGGCAGGGTGCACTCGATTCAATCTTAATTCACAAGGATTGCCAGTTTTTCTACCGCAGCTCGGGATTTTTCTCAGAGTACTCTGGCTTCCTCTCCCAAGAAAAAACTGGACGCCATGATATAGCTGAAAAAATGATAAAAGAGGGGTTAAAATCATTAAAAAAGCAAACATACAGATATTTATGTCGAAACGTCACATATCGTTATAACTGTAGCTATTGACATCGGTTTCTTAATGTTCTGTTTCTTTTTCATTTATAGTTGAGATTTCATTGCGTGCGATATCTTTACAATTGTATCACTTCCTGTGTAAGCATATTGTGGGTACAGAGGAAACGGTGAAAACAAGACGTTTGATGATCACGATATCAGATAATTTAAGATATGATGCCGTTATAACCAAAATAACAAGTGGAAGTATTGGAGAAGGACTAGAAATGAAAGGTAGTGATTGGGATACAATGTATGTTTTGAAACGATACATTGTACACGAAGACACAGATAATATCAAACTTGATCTAAATAAAATCAACTTAATAATGGAAATGCATGACACCAAACCAGGCTTTACACAACTACGAGCCGTTAATTTTTCTGGTGAAATGGTCCAAGTGTTGGAACAAAAAGGCAATTCATTCTATCTGTCCAGTGAACTGTTTAAACTAATCTTTCTAGAAGACTGGAAAAATTCACGTCCAATGCCCACTAAAATTCATGGGCCATGTTTATCAAACCTTAATGACACTCAAGATTATGCATTCTGTTTTCACAATCCACAATGGATACAAGCCGCTGAAAACTGGATAATCAGAGGACTAGCATCATGGCCTAGCAGTGACGTCAAATTAAAGATAATTGACCATGGGGTTCTTTTTGTACCGATTGGCTGTAAAGGATCTGTTAATGAAACACTGGAATGGCGCATTTCATTTTCCGTTGCTGAGAAGCTGCTGATATACTCATTTAGTCATACACAATTACTGTGTTATGCACTGATGAAAATATTACTTAAGGATGTAATAAACAGTAATATCAATTGTAAAAATATGCTTTGCTCATATTTTATCAAAACAATTATCTTCTGGGTGTCAGAGGAAACACCGGTGACAGAATGGAAACCTGAAAATCTGATAAAATGTTTCATGAGATGTTTTAGAAGGATGCTGTACTGTGTAGAATACTCAATGTGTCCTCATTACTTCATTCCAATCATTAACATGTTCGAAAATAAAATAGAAAAGCAACCGCGGCAAATGTTACTAGAACATTTATACACATTATTAAGTTTCGATTGGTGCTGTGTGCTTTTCTCTAATCAATTTCAAAACTTCTCCTATTTAAATGTATTGTCGAGCACATCAGAAGTCAAAAGCACTCAATTTCGACATTTTTTCATGTCATATGACTTTTATATTAATATGAGGGTTTTCAATAGTAGACCTGAACTGTACAGAAATTGTATTCGAAGATTAAATGTCTACAATTCATCTATTATCAAATTGACGTATCTAAGCTACATGAGCTCCATCTGTTCAACAATTAGGCAAATTAGTTTTACTCCTCCAGATATAAACAAAAAAAATTGCTCTAAACGCCGGGAACAATTGGCATACATGTTACAAGGTATAGGCACAGATGCTGTGTCTGGTTGGCTACATTTAGCGGTTTTTTTCTACAAAACAAAGCAGTACAACAAAACTCTTTATATACTATCATATGTTATGATGAAGTGCACGGCAGAGAAAGTTTACAAACCGAAAAGTTTATCACAAGTTCAACTAAACTTGACCAAATCCACAACTTTGCTTAGACTTGGAATATTGCGTGTTTTGAAATTTGTGAATGTGGTCTCGGTAATATATCTAAAAGATTCTGAATTGATACCAGAATTGGCATTGGACTGTGTTGATGTAAAACAATTTCCTCCAGTTGCATTTGCTCATTTTCTTTGTTTTCTTTGTCATTATCATCTTTATGACATACAACAGTGTTACAAGTCTATCAGAGATTTACAACTAACTATTGACAAACGATATTTTATCGGAAATTCATGCGATACAGCACAAAGCTACTATCTACTCGGAGAGGCTCTACATTTATTGGGACAGACAGATTTGGCGAATCGTACTTTCATGGAAGCCACTCAATTCTCAACATGTTTTACGGCAAAGGCAGTAGCAAAGCGACTTTCGATGATGAACATGCAAAGGGATTGATGAGAATTTTTTATGATTTATTAATTCTGTTTTGTTATGTATGTTCCTTGTTCTTTAATTTGCTTTCTGTAAGTATATAGAAACTATTTTTAATGACAGATTTATTATTTGAAATGTATATTTTGCTTTTTGTAAAAATCGTGCGATTTGTTCATAATTTTATGGTACATGTATTCTAAAAATGTGCTGAAGTGTAACAAACAGAATTGTTTTAAAACTTTCTTAAAAAGAGGTTGGTTATATAAATCTTTATAAAAAATGCGTAGAAAACCGACCGAAGAACGAGAACCAAAAGTCAAGGGAAAGTTACAAATCCGATATAGACAAACGCAACACAAAATACAAAAACACAAACACAAAATACAGAAAGAGATTAACCCGAACCCAGTAAAAACCATGGATGCACTCAGGTGCTCCGGATGAGTAAGCAGTGCCTGTCTATAATTAGACACAAGTCGAGTTAATCATTGTCATGTCTAGGGAAAAGTCAAATCCAGGAATAGGAAACACTACCTATGACTCAGCAAAAATGTCAGATCGTATTTGAGACGCTGATTTCCCATAACTATCAATTAAGTCATGGTTACGACAATAGAACATCTGGAGAGATAACATCAACCTAAGTACAACAAACCCTTGTTTGAGCAGCTTACCATTCAACAACAGTGAACAGTCTAGAAAATCGGAATACCGATCGCAGGATCTAGAATAACGTATAAGTTGTAAAATGTACACACCATACGCTGGAAAGTTATAGTCATCACGATTGTCGTACAGTCTAGTTTGTAGTTTTCCTATTTATTGAAGTAGGTCTAGGTAAGAGGCTGACCTAAATGTATTGGTGGTGTCTTTAAGCTTGAATGTAAATAGTCACAAAAACAAAACATCATCAATATAGTGGAACGTTAAAGGTATGGGCCAGTGTCTTTTCTTTCTTCTTCAAGAGGCCTTCTAGGAACTCAGCCTCATAAAAGTACAAAAACAGGTCGGCGAGGAGACGAGCACAATTAGTACCCATGGAATACAAACAGTCTGTTGAAAAACATGCCCTCCAAACATGACGAATATGTTGCCAATCAGAAAATCTAACATATGACAAATTTGGTCTTCACTATATTTGGTATTAGATTTAGAGTCATTGATGACGAAGTAAGTTCTGTCATGACTAATTACCAGGTATTTATATCGTCCCTTTCCGTTTGTCTTGAAAAAATATATCGTTTTATAAGATTTTTAAGCCTGGTTTTAAGCTGCATATGAGGGTTGGCCATATAATGTCGAAAAATCAAATGTGTTAACGCTGTTACAATGGAAAAGAGATCCAGACCTCAAGACGTATATCAGGTCTTTTGAATTTTTTAATATTCACATTTCATTTATTCCACTCCTGGAGTATTAAGTGTATTTTTGAAGCCCCGTTTTTACTGTTGTTAAAATAGTGGTCAGGAGATGCAATAGTGTTTTGGTAGTACACTTAGACGATCCTGCCATGAAACGCTGTTTGTATGGATTTTTGTGAAGTTTTGGTATCCAACACAATAAGAGGAAATCAGAATCTTCGACTTTCATTTTGAGACCAAAGGATGCCAAAACCCATTTGTGATTTTCAATATTCTCCTCCTTTAAAAGAGCAGTGAAGGTGTAATTCGGATTGCAAAGTGAACTGGCAATGCCTAACTCATTAATTTAACACTCTATGTAATGTTTTTGCAGACAAAATAATGTTGTTAGGGGCCTTATCTGATGGCACAACATACATGAATGTCGGACAAATTTTCAAGAGCATCAAGATTTTTGAAGATTGATAATGCTCTAGTACTTATAGACCTTCTTAAATGACTTATTATAGGATTAAACGCTTATTTTCGGTAATTCATCGATGTATGAACTAGGTCGACTCACTCACAAACAAATAAACGGCCGAAGGCCGTTTATGATAAGTTTGTGAGCGAGTCGAACTCGTTCATACATCGATGAATTACCGAAAATAAGCGTTTAATCCTTATAATTCTTCCAAATTTTGTTTATATATTTAACATTTTTGTCCCAAAATAAAATTTTATTATAAGTGTGTGACGCGTAGGAATATACAACGAACTGAAGACGAAGACGTGGTCGGTTTGAAGGGAATAACTGGCATTGACAACAGATACAATTTACGATTTGCCGAGAAGATTATTAATAACAACAAAAGAAGACTCAACAAAAAAACAATATTCCGTATACTAATGTTCGTCATTGTACGCGCGGTTTATCTTAACGTCATATGTGACGTCATGTCTGTTCGAACGGAACGGAAACCTAGCTAGACGTTCTTTCTTAAAACGAACAGGAAAAACAATAGTTGTCGTTTGTTCAATGGATTTATCAGTGAAAATTGCTAGAGATGTGCAGAGACATGGAGTTGGTGACAAATTCGTGCATCTTGCTATTTCGTTGATTTGTTGTGACCGCGAAAAAAGAAGGTAATTTTATCATTACGGCTATTGTGTGTATTTGAAATGATTCATAATTGAAATTACAAGAAACGCAATTTCAAAGTATCGTTTATATATGCCTTCACACTCGCATTTCGTCCACATTCGAATTCGGCTATTTCCCGTCATTCAGCAATGTGTATAATTAATCCAAAACGAAGTCTACTGTTAAAATATTTTCTTGTATGTATTTGTCTATAAAACAAATGATTTTATAATAATAATATACAGCTGTTTCAATTAAATAGCTTTCCGTTTAAGCAATACATCGCTCAAGATATTTGAATCGCCAAAATTCGAGTGTACTGGCTTAATTTATTGTCTGAAGCATACACGACACATGGCCGCCATATTTGTTTACTTTTAGCAAAAAAAGTAGTTCCCCAAAACTCGTTCATGAAAGTATGAACGGATCTGGGAAGTACTGGTTTATGGCCTTTTGACCAATCAAAAATGACTATAAACGTAAACGAATGTAAGATAAGAATTATTCTTATTTGAGTCAATGACCTGAAGGCCTTAACCCACTCGGACAAAGTATCAACATCCTGGTCCTCTTGCTTTGCCATTATTTGGCATATTACTCTATTGAATCAATCAATAATTTAAAGTTATAATTCCAGTTGATGGATTTAGGTTCACGGTACTTTGGTCCATCAAACAAATATTAAACGATAACTGACGGTCGGTACTGTAGAGACAGGGTAATAATATCATTTTTTTACAAAAAATTGTTATAATCGGCGTCGATAGTACGGGTCAAATAACATGCAAAAGGTAAATTGAAGCTGCATATAAAAAGGCCATGTCATCTATCTGCCTGAACCTTTTCCAGTCTTGGCACTCGTGTATTGTTTTAATATTAAGGTATGAATCTAATATGATTGACAAATGTAGAAATAGGTTTATTTGATTGGTAGAGATTTCCTCCGGTACAGACCTTCAAGGGAATTTATGTTTAGATAAATGACTTTGATCGACCTACATTTTGTGTACCCAGTGTGAACTAAGGTGTCCAATAGCATATTTCATTTTATTCCATTCCTTATGTACCAAGACTCTAAACCGGGAACATCACCTTGACAACATAGGTACATATTCTAAGAATATGCATATAAAAAGTATATGTTATGTTAACTAGTAGCTTGATAAGATTACAACAGTATGAAGGACATTTACCTTAAAACCTTCTTAAAAGAGATTTGTTGCAGATAATATTAAAACTACTATAGAAAATAAAATAAAAAGTTATAATAAAACAAACAAGTTATTTTTGTATAAAAATTATAAGCTTGTCTTGAAAAATATTTTTATTTATCAAGCCATGATTTATCTATAAGAAAGTTTTTTTTACAAAACTTCTTTTTAGCGTCACAGATAGAAATAAAGAAGGCTTGAATTGTAAAACTTTATGAGATCAGCACCAATGTTAACCTTTTCGTGTTATTGACAATGAGGAACACTTCCTCTTACATTGTAATTTAAACAAAGAAAGAAGATCAGAATTATTTGATAAAGAATGATGGAAACAAAAAACAAAAAATCTTAGTAATGTCTATAGAACTGTTTTAATATCCAACTTAGTGGCCTTAAGCAAATAATAGATGTATCTGCCTATCGACATGACAGCTATCTTAGTTATAATGTCTAATTATAGGTTTGAAGCGGGAGTGTCATCCCATATAAATGTACTTTTATATAGTAACAATATTAGTACGAAATTCTACCCTAATGGACTCCTATTGTGCAGAACCTAATAAACATATAATAACGTGTGTACTTTAAAAAGATTACTAGGAGTGTGATAAGTTGGGAGTTGGCTAAAAAAATAATGGGAACATGGGATTGGTTCACGGGCTTTATCAATAACGTACTGATCAGCCCTAGCAAGTAAACCGGAAGATAGATAGGTGCTATGGACTGTTTAAGAAATTATTGTCGTTGTTTATTAAGGTAAGAGTATTACTATTTAACAATAATATTAAGTAGATTAATAGAGGGGAAAATCTCAAAAGAATCATGACAAAACACATTGAAAAGTACAATATCTAAAGGGTATGCAACTTAAAAAGAAAAACGCATAAACTCTAGGCACTTCGAGTTTTGGCCTTGTTAAATTCTAAGACTAAAGCCCGAAAATGTCTGGCTTCATTAAACGTACATAATTTATTGTATGTTTGTTTGAATGTTGTTTTAACGCCACTTTCAGCTACATCATGTCGTCCAGTTTTTATTGGGAGATGAAATCGGAGTACCCGGAAAAATACCGACAACCGGTAGGAAAACTGGTAATTCTTGTTAATTAAGATTAGAGTTGAGCGCACCTTGCACGAAGTGAGACTCGACCCCGCAATCTCAGTGTTGACAGACCAAGTGATCAATAGTAGAAGAACTACCTTAACAACTTGTCCACCGAGACCCTTATGCTAACTAGTATAAAATGTCTCTGTTCACCGAAAGAAACTGGATAAAATTTCTGATAACTACCAAATCGTCTAGGCAAAAGTCAAATCCGGGAATAGGAAACACTACCGATGATTCAGCAAAAATGTAAGATAGTGTTTGAGACACTGATTTCCCATAACGATCAATTAAGTCATGGTGACGACCATGAACATTCTGGAGAGGTAACATCAACCTAGGTACAACAAACCCTTGGTTTGAGTAGCTTCGCAGTCAACAGCAGTGATCGGTTTGCAAAATCTGAATACCGATCGCAAGATTGAGAATAATGTATAAGATGGGAAATGTACACTACATACGCTGGAGCTGCAAAAATACTAAGCTAAGTACCAGTCAACGAAATCGATTGAACAATTGTAGAACCACCTGGATAAATTATACGCCAGCATTAACCTCGCCTCAGGTCCTCAATCGGCTTGAATTTTGAAACAGGGGCAAACTATTATAATAATCTTAATGAAGTAATAACATTGATTGACTCTGTTGATTCTATTGACGATTTCGAAATCACAAACAATTTTCAAGAACAAGGCGTAAAGAGGTATTTCTGTGATGTAATTGTATATAAGATATGCCTTGTTTATTTGTTAATTGCTTATTTATTACCTAATTCTGAAACTATGATGAAAGGTACAAATTAACGACCAATACAAGACCTATATAATAAGCGGAGTACAAGCAAATATAGATTATGATTTTAATACGAAAAGTAGATTTAAGCAAAGGTATTTTATAGAGAAAAATTCAATTAAAAATGCAATAGATGAAGAAAATTAAATCCCCTTATAATAAAAGAAAGTGACAAGAGATATGGATTTTTAATTAAAAGATTTAAAAGTTTGATCTAAGAATTTGAAAAAATGCAAGTAATACTCAGCTACTAATAGAATGAATATAAACCTACCAATGAAGTCTTTACAGTTAACATTAAAAAATAGGGCATCTAATGGGACATTAAATGATACCTCGCCACGATATTCATCAATAGTTAAATATATTTGTTTATACTATACATCCACTATATACTAGAATATAGAGACAGAACGAAATGAGTTATTTTTCTTAGACCAGAAAATTTCATTATTGTCAAATTTGAAAATTTATAAAGTGGCAAAACTTCAATAATATTTTTCGGATCATCCTGAAAATTGAACTTGACCTGTATTTTATTGTACTGAACAGCTGTGCAAAATATCATTCAAATCCCTTGAGGCGTTTTCAAGTTATCATCTGGACACCTTCGGGGGACGGACGGACGGACAGACACCGAATGAAACTGAGGGAATAACATAATACCTCGCCACTTCGTGTGGCGGGGTATAAAAAGTAACTGAAATTATGAAAAATGTATATATGATAATACAATAAAAAATAATTCATTTACAGTATAATAAATGTCATTAACAGCTTATATAGTTCGGTAAAAAATAACAAAAGTTAATTATTTCATAATTGGTTTGACAAAATACGGTTATTACTACATTTTTGTTTATTTTTAATTCTAAAAATATTATTCAGTTTTAAGACACAAAAAATACAAAACAAATCAAAATAAAAAAACAAACAAGCAAAAAACATACAGTATAAAATAACAAATTAAAACAAAAACAAAACAAAACAAAAAACAAAACAAAAACAAAAAACATAAAAACCAAAGAAAACCAAAAAAACAAAAAACAAAAAACAAAAAGCAAAAACAAAAACAAAAAAACACAGAAGAACCACTAGACTACCGGATTTGATTTCGAAAAGGTCAATGCCAATGAGATGCAAAGCAGTTTTGGCAGCTTGAGTTGGTCATAAACAAGGTATTAACTTGTACGTGACCGAAATTATTCGTAATTTCTATAAATTTGTATTCACAATATCTATGGAATGGACTAATATTTTCTTCAATTAAACCCTTTTAGTGAACATCTATATTTGTTATGAGTACCATAGTACATCTACTAAAATCTAACAAAATCCATTATGCGTTTCTTCTTTTTGCGTCTATATGATATGAATTTGAGCAATAAATTAAAACCGCCGACCGAAAATGTAAAAGGACCCTTCAGTAGGTCGGAATGATTTCATATTTGGTACCTGGATTTGTATTAATGAATTGTACATTATAAATGATTTTCATACCTGCCCGCACTTAATTCTTGTTAACGTCAAGGTTCGTCAATATTTCCCAGCTTCTGTCAGGCGGCATTGTTTTGCATGGCGATTTGTAAGTGATTTTTATACCTGTCAGACCCCTTCTTCATGTTTGAAGAGCATACGCCACCAAAAGTTTCAGTGAAACATTTCTTGGCCTTTGTAAGTCAGAATGATTTGATATTTGGTAGTTTTCAGACATCTTCTCTCGCCTCCCTTAATTTAGCTTTCATCTCTCTCATCATTAGTTTCATCGGTATTTTCAACCTTTTCATACTGCGCCTTTGATGAGTAATCAGAACACAATAGCATTGACATTTTAAATATTTTGTCAAAGTTTTATTTTGCATGAAAGTATTACATTATACGACATGATGATAATTTCTGATGTTTGTGGTAGCGATTATACTTTAGTGTTCAATTTTTTATATTGAAAATGCAAAATTGAGCACAACATATAATTACACGAAAAAATATATCTCTGATTGAGACTTGTATTGAATCGAAAGATGGCAAGCAGAAAATTGAATCCATTAAACGGACAATAATCTGAGCTTCAAACCAGAAAGAGACTACATTAGATACGAACGGACAGACGGAAAGACTCATAACAATATGAAGATATCCATGTACCCTCACTCTACAAAAACCACTATGAACCACATAAAAAGGAAGTGGAATACACCACTAGATATACCTTAAAGATACAATTACAATAAAAATGAATTAGGCTGCGAATTGCAGTGTCAAAGAACTTTATGAGCGGATAATATTAGCCGTAAAGCAAAAGAAAAAGAAACAAAAAGTCGAAAAAAAAAATGTCTCCCAAATTCGTTTAAGAGACATAACCAAATAGGATGTGTATACATTCAGTATGCAAACACTTTGCATAGATAGTATTTTTTTCTGCGATTGTCATTGTGTATCTCAAGTTGTACATTACAAAATATTGTATGCACAATTTTCAAATTAATTTGCATATCTTCCTCTTCATGCTTTATATAGACCCGAAAATTAATATTTCTAATAGATTATTACATTGCAAGCTAATACAATGCAAATTAATCAATCGATTAGCAGTATTTGATGATATTATACAAAATCATATTTCTTACTTTAATCGTATCATCAACTGATCTATATCTTATAGTACTTTTTTGGCTATCAAATTAAAATCAAATCAATAGTGTTAATAAGATAAAAATAATTGGCACTAAACGACAGATAAATCAATAATCTACATACGAAAACGGTCGATTAAAAAAAACTTTCTGACATAAAAAGGGTATTTTATCAAATAATGTCTACATCTGCCTTTGTCATTTATCTAATTAAATTAGTAAAACAAAAATAAAAATAACAGTGTAAAAATGTACTTCGCTGCAGTAAATTTAAAACCTAAGACATTTGGAAATATTTAAATGTAATTTAATCGGATTGAACGTGGAGAGACCATCAGGAAGTGCGCATATTTTTGGGTAGTAGATTTTTTTATTCTATTATTAATTAACTTTGTACATACTTATATACCCGATTAGCTACCTCGAATTCTTTTTAGCGTTGCTGCCATCTAGAAAGTACAAGTTTTTTTACAAAAGGAATAATTTTGTATTCACATCGGTGGATATAACCAGGTCCAACGAACAGTTTTCTTTTTTGAATACTACGAAAGTAGTTCTTATAATACAAACAGCGTGGTTCTCATCAAACAGGGTTCACACTATGGTCCGCGGCATAAGAACATGACATTACCTCCCCCCCACCCCAAGTAAGAAGGTTAGTATATCTAACCTGGGGGCAGACAAAACAACAAGGAAAACAAATGACTAAATTTTAAATTAAAGTGTTATTAGTTCCCATTAAAGTGAGGTAACAAAATTCCATTTAAAAAGAAAATTAACGTTTATTTTTAATACAAATGACATAAGATAAAATAATGTATTGAATTTTCCGATATACAACCTGAAGTACATTTATGACAATGCATTGATTGTATTATATGCTATTATTTACAACCCATGGAATAACGTTCATGAGTTGACGTAATAGTCAGACCAAGTGGCTTTTTAAGCCTATTTGTTGTAGCATGGTTACCTTTGGGGCTTATATTATTCCAATTTATTTCAAGTCTTATAACGACGAGAAAAAAGAAGTTGAATATATATCTGTAATCTACAAGATTTATTGCAGTATTTTAACTCCTCGCTATAGCTACTCTTAAAGGTTATTCAGTTCGCCTATAAAACTTACATTTTTTATTATTGTGCAGCTTTGCAGGTAAGAAAGACAGTTTTAAACTTCTCGCTTCAAAATTTTTGTTTTAAGCTGTGCGGCTTTTAAAGTAAGAATAATAACTTTTGACTCCTCGCAATAGCAATCGCTGAAAGCTATATGAGGCTTATAAAGTAAGAATGACAACTGTGAACTCCTCGCTATACCCATTGCTGAAAGCTATGTGATGCTTTTCAATCTGTTATTTCGCCTTAGGTTTGTTGTTATGTATTTTGAAGCTTCTCCTATATATAGCTTTTGCCATGCTGGTGTCATCCTGGTCGATTAAACCATAGTGCGTATCAAATTATGTCTGTGTGTTACAATAGGATCATATACCGCACATACTTCACCAGCGTGTCAACGATTAGTTGGCGTGTTTGATCCTTACTACCGGCAGGGCGTGCTCGACTCCACGATTCCAAGTTTTCCTGCACAAGGTTGGGGTTTTATGCTGGGTAATTTAGCTTCTTCCAACCCATAACAACTCGACGCAATGAATGATACAACTAAAATATATGCTGAAGTAAAGTCTCATTGAAAACGAATATAACATAATTATCCTGTAAAAAGATTAATGCAGGAATAGGGTAATATTATAAGTTATATACGTTCATATCCGTAGATATGGAGATTTTAACACCTGAGGTGCCCCAAGTACGCCCTGAGGCGAAGCCGAAGGGTGTATAGGGGTGCTGAAGGTGTTAAAATCTCCATATCTACGGATATGAACGTGTATAACGTATTTATGCACGGTTTCAGTCTTGTATGACAGTTTTTTACTGTAATTTGACCCCTCATTGGCTGACTTTAAAGTGACGTTTTCTTCATTTTCAAGGAAAGTTTGTTTGAAATTTATGAAAAATGAGTGTTTTTTTAAAAAATGTAGGGTACTACCTTTGGTAGAACCCTACAGTTATTAAAAATTAAGGGGATTTTCTTTAAATCAAGTAGATATTTATCAATTTAATTATAGCGCAGAATTCATCAGCTGAGACGTCATAAATGGTGTGACGTCAATGAAGGTCAAGTACATATCCCGGCAAGGTACTCAGGACGTTATGGCGGACAAACGTAAACATTGTAATTTTGTTAAGCTTTAATCAACTGCAAGTGTAAAAAGTAAGTAACTACGTTTAATTTCGTGCATTTTAAACTTATTCTGAAAAAGACAACAACAGAAACAGCAAGATTATTTGTTTATGTTAATATTTATGGATCCAATATAACAACCATTGAACACATGCATCTGTGGTACTTGCGGTAAAGAGTCAAAGTTGCTGATTAATTCCAGCTATGTGGTTACGGAATTCGGTCATTTGTGTTACGTGCACGTGTGGCGAGGATGAAGGCGGTGTTAACTGTTGAACTGGTGCTGGCAAAGGCAACTATTGTGCAAGTTTGTCCCGATCTATACTTAATGTTATGGAATCTACAAAGGTATAAAATGGAATAATAAAAAAATGCAAGCAAAACACTGAGCGCAGCGGGGTGTAACTTTTTAGTATAGTTCTCTCTCATATTCGCGTTTATCATTTGACCCATCTGTAATTTAGCCTCGTCGGAGGTTCTTTGGTAGATAGCCAAGCTAGACACGCTTTTGTGACCGGTAACTGACATGATTTGGTCATCAGCAAAATATCTACTTTCTGTAAGAATAGTTGCACCCGTAGCTCTGATTGAATGGTTAATGTAAACTTGTGACAAATTACAAAGTTTACTTAATCTATTCATAAACTGAGCCAAGGTATCACGACCAACTGGAGCATTACAGAACCAAACATCCTAATTGTCAGTGAAAGAATTTAATGTTCGCTGCCATAATCTATCGCACTGCGGGTGAAGTTTGGAAACGTATTTCTCAAATGAAGCCACTGGACAGGATGGACTATTGGTTCTTCAGGCATGATTGCGGTAATATTTTCCTTGTCGTTTGAACGATGATTTTTGGTAAGTTCATCAACATTTTTGTAACATATTTTGTGTTTGTCTTTACATCAAATTTCACAACGAAAGTGTCTTTCGTCATGTTGACCATATTTTCTGCTCCCCGTCGGAAAAAGTACATTCTAATGTCAAACTGAACTTTGTTGAAAAGTCCACGCTGCATTAGAAGAGTAAATTGTTTTCCTGTCTTCTTCTGTAATAATAGGATAGTGATTCTTGGCCCCCTTTCCATTAGCTTTTAATTCTGTTAAAGCTGTTTTAAATACTGCGTTTGATTCATTAAATGCTTCATGTTTCATAATATCAAATTGTTTCAAAAAAGGGGGGGGGGCTTTAGGTACCTATTTAATGAATGCCGGAAAGATTCCAAAGAATTCACTTTATACATATCTCCATCTGATTTACGGGCGTCCAAGTAAAAGTGCTTTAGAACGTCATTTAATTTCTCTTGATGAAACGATTCAAATTGTTCGTCATTATTGTTTTCTCTCAAATATTCCCGTAGTAAATTGGCAGCTCTTTTATTTGCCTTTTCTGTGGTTGATGGTACACATTTAGATCTTTTATCCAATATTTCGTTTTCTGTGTGAGAAGCAAACCGCTTCGCCATTTCCAATATGGACGCGATTTACGTAATATTTCGCGTGACGTTCCCCGGGGTAATGGTTAACAACACCCGGGTATATGGCTTAGCAACGTCCCGGGTATATTAGTTTTGTAACAACGTGTATAGGATTAAACGCTTATTTTCGGTAATTCATCGATGTATAATTCTTATCTTACATTCGTTTACGTTTATAGTCATTTTTGATTGGTCAAAAGGCCATAAACCAGTACTTCCCAGATCCGTTCATACTTTCATGAACGACTTTTGGGGAACTACTTTTTTTGCTAAAAGTAAACAAATATGGCGGCCATGTGTCGTGTATGCTTCAGACAATAAATTAAGCCAGTTTATTTGGCCGTTTATTTGTTTGTGAGTGAGTCGACCTCGTTCATACATCGATGAATTACCGAAAATAAGCGTTTAATCCTATAATGAACGAGGTCGACTCACTCACAAACAAATAAACGGCCGAAGGCCGTTTATGATAAGTTTGTGAGCGAGTCGACCTCGTTCATACATCGATGAATTACCGAAAATAAGCGTTTAATCCTTATAATTCTTCCAAATTTTGTTTATATATTTAACATTTTTGTCCCAAAATAAAATTTTATTATAAGTGTGTGACGCGTAGGAATATAAAACGAACTGAAGACGAAGACGTGGTCGGTTTGAAGGGAATAACTGGCATTGACAACAGATACAATTTACGATTTGCCGAGAAGATTATTAATAACAACAAAAGAAGACTCAACAAAAAAAACAATATTCCGTATACTAATGTTCGTCATTGTACCCGCGGTTTATCTTAACATCATATGTGACGTCATGTCTGTTCAAACCGAACGAAAACCTAGCTAGACGTTCTTTCTTAAAACGAACAGGAAAAACAATAGTTGTCGTTGTTCAATGGATTTATCAGTGAAAATTGCTAGAGCTGTGCAGAGACATGGAGTTGGTGACAAATTCGTGCATCTTGCTATTTCGTTGATTTGTTGTGACCGCGAAAAAAGAAGGTAATTTTATCATTACGGCTATTGTGTGTATTTGAAATGATTCATAATTGAAATTACAAGAAACGCAATTTTAAAGTATCGTTTATATATGCCTTCACACTCGCATTTCGTCCACATTCGAATTCGGCTATTTCCCGTCATTCAGCAATGTGTATAATTACGGCTAGACCAAGATAAAGTGATCAACCTTGTTGCACAATGATTAAAAATTAAAGTTTCATCTATCACCATAAAATTATTATCAATGTAATGCTATATTATTCAGGAAAGATGTCTGAAAAAATTTTGCAATTCTATCGAATGAATAAAAAGTTACCATACTTAGTATACCTGCTATCCTACTGGCCTATGGACTATACACATGAAAGCATAACATATATGTTTTACAACTTTTATTGAACATGTAACACTAAAATCAAATACAAACTTGTTGAACAGTATCAAATTAACAAAAAACATTAGTAATTAAGCAAGAATACATAAAGAATGAAAAATACTACATATATACTTAAATGACTAATTTTCCTCAAATTTGAACAATATTTAACTTTAATTTAATAATGCTTTTAAGTGCAAGGATCAATTTGTATTGTTTATTTTTTTAAAGAATAAGTATGTAATGAAAATATTTCAAAGTTTGGTGCCATTAAAGCCAAAAATCTTAAGGTAATGTTGTTTTGAAGTTGTTAAGGCAAACTGGGCTACGGACTATACATATAAGAGTGTTCCCTTAAATGTTTGCTAATGATGAGAAAGCTAATAATATTAAGTCTTTGATCCCTTAGTTGTGAAAAATAAAGACCAGATATGTTATAGAAAGTATTATATTTATGCAATACTTCACAATTCTAAAATTTACAACTGTAAATTCAAAAATTTAATAAAAATCATCAACAAAAAATCTTACAACAATATAAATCAAAAAGACAATCAAACTAATAGGCATTTCAAATATTTCTCATAATTGCATTCTTTCTAGAAAAAGCAATTTTCTAACCCCTCATGGCTTATCTGAGATAATGAATAGGATAATTTAATCTTGTCTAAAGGGACTACGGACTATACATCTTCATGTGTTTACTTTAATGGTGGTTAATAATAAGAAATTATATTGAGATGTACATGATATTTAAGATGTTCAGAGCAAAGACCTCTAATGTTATTTCAACTATTATGCAGTTTAATAAATTTCACTTTTATGCTAAAAAATGATCAAAAATTAAGGTTTAAAAATTAAAAAAATTACAAACTACAAATAAGAAATCTTGTTATCAATGTATCAATTTAATACATAAAAAAGAAATGAATCCTTTTTAAACACCTGTTAAAATGTCTTTTGATATAAAAATATCATTCTATAAACAAAATCAGCACAATTTTTCACATTAAAATGGGTAAATAACATAATTTGTTTTCAGGGCTACGGACTATACCATATGTCATTAGTTGGTGCGCTAAGGCTATCCAGCACCTATATAGGAACAAGCCCTTTACTTAAGGTCATACAGTTGTCTTGTGTTTGTGCTGTAGTCACTTAGAGTTGCCTTCAAGTTGTGTTTAGTAATGTTCAGCATTGGTACCCATGACAATTCTTCTTGTTCTGGCCAACGATATAATATTTGTCTTTTCATTTTTCTCTCTTCCATAAATGAGATTTGGATTTCCTTGGCATCATCGTCAATCTCCACAATTTTCCCAATGAAAAGTTTATACCCAGAGCGGCGTTCACCATCAATCCTTACTTCTACCATCTCATCCATTTCACATCCAAAATCAGATCAAAATCTTCATTTTCATTTTTGGACTAATAATTTTACACGTTTTTTCTAAGGCCTTAGATGTTGATGGGGAATTTATAAGATTTCGATAATTGCCACTTTTTTGGTAGGAGTTCCTGGTAACACTTCCTTGACCTTTTTAACACCCCTGTATATTGCCCATCTACTTGGTGATGGCATACATTTACTGGCATCTTCGGTTGAACTATCTGCTTGGCTGTCATTTTTCTGATTTTCTTTGCTAACTTCGTCATGTGTATCAATATTTTGATTTTGATTAGCACATTTGTTGGGATTACATGTACCACTATTCTTCTTTGGCTTTGCTTTTTTCAATTAAAGACGCAATCTCCAGTTTTGTGTTCTCAAAACTGCATTTTTTTTCTTGTCAGGGGCATCTTTGCTACTATTGTCAACTTTTTCTTTTGTTTTGTTTTTTTTAGCTTTAGTTTTAGCCCTATAATTGGCAACATATAGTCTGTGCTTTTCCTTTAGTTCCTTTGCCAGGTTTTTATTGCCTTTAATAATTTCATTTTTTTGTTCTTCCCTTTTCTTCCTTTTTCTCTCTCTATCTTTTCGTCTCATTTCCTCAAGTCTCACAGGATCATTTTTTACGTTACTCCTATATCTCCTCATCTTCATAGTTTTCTTAGATGGACACCCTGACTTCTCATCTTCCTTTTCATCTGTCTCCTTTGAAGTCACAGACCTTGTTCTCTTCATGTTGTTATATAAACAAACTAGGTCACACTGAAAAAACTACAGCAATTCATATGGCCATGGTATTATATGTATAGTCCGTAGCCCTTGTTTACTAAACACTTCTTATTCAAACTGTTAGCTACATCTTTTTACTCTTCTACTTACAATGTTTATAAATGAGAGAATGTACCACAAAAAATAAATTTTGTAGTAAATTCAAGTGATAAGAAGTTAATTGGTACATATTTTCAGTAAAAAGTTTGCATTAATTACATTAAATAATCTTAAAATAATAATAAAAGCACCTTTTAAGGAAATTAACAATTCTTACTGTCTTATAGAAATGTCTTTGTGTTATAAATATTAGCTGTAAACCAGAAAACAGCTGTAAACATTTATAAATGACCTTTTAAATGATTAAAGAAATAAGGGCTACGGACTATACGGGGCTACGGACACAAATCTTTCCTCTGTAACTTTTTTGTTGTTTATCCAGAGCAACTTTTTTCCTGTTGGGTTTTTCTACTGGTTAATCTTCAAATAGAAACTAACATAGAATTCAGTTAAGCATGTTTTTGACATTGATAAACAACATTGAAATATGGGGCTACGGACTATACAAAATATTTTCCATTTAGAAAAAAGGTCCCAAATAAAAGTAAGAGTTGTATGACATCAATACAATCATTTTTGGGTAGATGAAACAATTCTTTCAGATGATAAACACTTACACTTGGCTACATATGTTCTGCCATTTAATAAATTCAACCAGTTTATTGAGGTACATAAAGTACTACTTTGTATAACGGACCAGTGGTAATACATTTTTTAGAATAATTCTGTTAATATATAAGATAATTTCGATCCGTCAAAAATAGTTTTGGTCCAAGAAATTTATGAATCTCATAAAATTGCCAGTTTTTAATTATTATTGAAATTGTTTTTATGATTTCAAGTTTCCAAATGTAAAAATAAATCTTGCAACATCATAACGTCCACAAAAAAGAGCTTTTTTCATCCTTCGGATAAAGTTGTGCATAGAAGGAGTGCTAGAACATATAACATATTATATATTGTTGGAAAGATAAAGTTATTATCTATCAAATTGGAATATCACCATTTTTCTAACATAATTCTGAAAAGAAAGGCAATCATATAACAACACTTAACCCTAAATGGGCACTTTATCTTGGTCAAGCCGTTAATCCAAAACGAAGTCTACTGTTAAAATATTTTCTTGTATGTATTTGTCTATAAAACAAATGATTTTATAATAATAATATACAGCTGTTTCAATTAAATAGCTTTCCGTTTAAGCAATACATCGCTCAAGATATTTGAATCGCCAAAATTCGAGTGTACTGGCTTAATTTATTGTCTGAAGCATACACGACACATGACCGCCATATTTGTTTACTTTTAGCAAAAAAAGTAGTTCCCCAAAAGTCGTTCATGAAAGTATGAATGGATCTGGGAAGTACTGGTTTATGGCCTTTTGACCAATCAAAAATGACTATAAACGTAAACGAATGTAAGATAAGAATTATTAACTGACCAATCAAATTGCAGGAATAATACCCATACGGGGATAATGTTTCATACTGTTTTATTGCACGACTATGCGACTTTATATTCAGCAAGAAACAATAATCGTACAATAACACGCAACATCCGTACAGTAACCCTTGTGTTGTATGTACGATACATATCTCTGCAATAACTTTTGTATGGTGCTGCATGCGTTACTCCTTTTGTTGTTTAGCAGACAATATCCATGCAATAACCCTCGCATTGTATAGCAGACAGGTCCGTATAATAACCCTTCTATCGTATAGCAGTCAATATCCGTACAATAACCCTGGTATTATATAGACAATACATTTCTGTTCAATAACCCTTGTATTGTATAGCAGACAATATATGTGCATAAACCCTTATATTGTATAGCAGATGGGGAAAAATAGTAAATGAATAAAAAAACATCTACCACAGAGCCTGTTTTAAATGTTTCCCTTGTAAATGTGTACTAACGTAAGATAAGCTTTAATTACCTCCGTTTATATAAAACATATTATCAATGTTTTTATTAGGGGAAGTCACCACAATCACCTGCTGCTCTGTATCCCCATAGTTATAAGTGCCACCAGTTACCAGTTAATATTTAATTTTTTCTGTTAAGCCAGGTATTTCCAGCTATTAAAGGGTCGACAACTGACCTGAAATTTATTTATTTAAGCATGCCCGCATGAAATTACCACAGAATCTTCTTCTGTATTTTAAAAATCAGTTGTATATCCTTTGTAGTTTCGAGATTTTTTAAAAATTGTGTCAGAATTAGAGAATGATTTGTTTTGTGATATTTAGTATGCTTATATTTAGCCATATGGGGAACTTTTATTAAAATGTGGTCATTAGGTTGTTTCAAGCAGTAAATTCAAAGAAATAGTATCCAGTCATGGGGTTTTAAAGCAGTTTATTATACCTGAACAATAACATACTAATTGCCTGAAAAATTTCTTAAAAATAACTTTAACCTAATTAAACATGTTACCCATATAAGGAAGTAATATTTTTTTCTTATAAATAGACAAGTGATTTCCAGAAAAGCCAGAGTTCTATATTTGTGATTATACTACAGTATCTTTAGTTCAAATTTGGTCAACTTAGTTAGGCTAAAGTTGAGATGTTTGTCATAAATTATTTTGTTATTATTCAAAGATGGAAATGGCAAGAAAGAAACTATGTACAAGTAACAGAGTTGACTACATGTTGCTGGACATTTTCCAATCAATGGATTCACCATTTTTCGGAAACAAACTAATTTTTTTAAGATACAGTTAATATGTTCCTATTGTTTGAGCTATTTTAGTATTTAAATTTATTTTTTAAACATTACTAAAAAATGCGGTCCTTGCTTTCTGATCATTGGAATTAACACTTCTGTAACTATTTTGTAAATGAAACTAATTTGAATAATTAAGGAAACCCATTAAAAATGCTTCTCCTTTGAGTTTGATGGCTTGCTACGAGTTAATATACAATTTTGCAATGTTGTTTTATTGCATTTTTTTTCCTTTCAGACTAAGGAAGTAAATTTTTTTTTTTAAATAGACAATTGATTTTCAGAAAAGCCAGAGTTTGATATTTATTATTATACTCGAGTTTCTTTTGGTAAACTTAGTTAGTCTAAAGTTAGGATTTATAGTCATAAATTATTTTGTGATTTTTCAAAGACGGAAAAGGCAAGAAAGTAACTATATACAAGTAACAGAGTAACATGTTGCTGGACATTTTCCAATCAACGGATCCACCATTTTTCAGAAGCAAACTAATTTTTTTTAAAGATACAATTAATATGAATCATATTGTTTGAGATATTTTTAGCCGAGTTGCAACGAAGTTGAACTCGGCTATTGTTATGATGATGGCGGGCGGCTGGGCGGGCGGGCGGGTGGAAGGGCGGGCGGGCGGGCGGGCGTCAACAATTGGTTTCCGGACCATAACTCAGAAAGTTGTTAACCGATTTTAATGAAACTTTAGGATATTGTTACATACCATAAGAGAAGGAACCCTATTGATTTTGTGGTAAATCCGTTCAAGGTCAAGGTCACAGCGACAGAAAAAAGTTAGAAAATTTCTTGAATTAGTGGTTTCCGGACCATAACTCAAAAACTACATCAAGTACATATCTGAAATTTTACACAATGGTTCAATACTGTTAGAGGATTCACATATTCATATTTTATGCAACTTTTAAAATTTGTTGATAAAGCTTACATTTTTCCTGCTGAAACCCTTCCTCACTTTGTCTCCAGTTTACATGTAATGCCTGTAATAACCAATTATGTTAAATCTTAAAATGAAGACAAGGAAAGTTTTGGTTAATAAAATACGGCAACTCGGCTTTTGCACCCCTGTGCATATCGATTTTAGTATCTTAATATATTTTTTTTAAATGTCCTTTAACTTTTTACACTTCTGGAACTATTATGTAAAAGAAACTAATATGAAGGATGCCAGAAGAAAACCTATTAAAATGCTTATCCTTTGAGTTCGATGGCTTGCTATGAGTTAATATACAATTTTGCCATGTTATTTTATTGGAATTTTTTTTCCTTTCAGACCAAAAACGTTCTCAATGAATGAAGGCGTAATCTTCTGTACAAATCATTTCAAGCAATTGTTTGCAAGGAAGGTAACTATGACGAGGGATTTGGACGTCAACAGTACAAGAAAAATGGGTGGGAGCAGAAACAAATGGCGAAGAAGAGGAGGAACAATAGTGCTTAGATTTAGTAACTGCTTAGTGTGCCTTCATTTTGAAAACATGTCATTGTACAAAGGGAATTAACTCTTAAAAGGGAGATAATTCATGATTCATTTCCTTTTCTAATTGAGTTTTGTATGTTATTTATAGGATATTCATGAGATGAAAGTCCTTGAATTAAAAAAGTGATATGTCTCGTTTGTATCAAATTTAACTTCAGTAGACTTATAAAATAGTTCAATTCTAGAATGTTTTTATACTGGGATTGGAGACTATTTTTTAAAAAACATTTAAAATTGGTACAAATGAACAAGAAGTGTAACTGAATTGTTATGAGTGGGCTTTAAACTCGCTCGAGCCAGTGATATTGCCAGAATGTGTTTGTGGATACACCGAGGAACAAATTTTTTAATGTTTGTTTTGTATTTGTAATGCTTTATTTTGTATAGAATTAATGACAATTAAAATCGTTAATTGTTAAAATTTGACTTGATGATTAAGAACTAATTGTATTGTAATTAAATAAACTACAGCAACTAATTTTGAACTTGTTATATTGAAAGACTCCTTTTTACACTCACTGATGTGATTTCTAATCATGTACTAGTTGGCAAGAAACTGAAATATGGTAATTTAACAAATTAAAAATGTCTAGTGCTATCTACCAACAGCTGATAATGAAATATTTATGGATACGATAGATACATATTTTCTTTTCATATTGTTGAGTTCATAGTTGGTACAAATATTTTATATGAATTTATTTCACGCCTTAGTCAAAGGGAGATAATTTAATTTTTTTAGTGACAATTAGTGCAATTATTAAAGAAATTTTTTTAAAATGTGATTAATTGACGTTCTTGTGTAACAATGTCTTTTTTGTAGAAATATAATAAAGTTACTATGCAAAGCTTGGTATTTATATTGATGTAGCTTTTTATTTTATAATTATGTTTTTTGTAAGTGTAACCATTATTTCCAGTATTATCGAGGTATTCTTCACATAAATATTACTTTTCTATTTTTTTCACACATATTTTATTTCAACATTAAAATAAACTTTGCAGTAATGAATATTTTCTCTGTATATCTTAATCAAGTAACAATTGAAATATGGAGTTGTTCCCCTTTGCTCAATCTAGTACGTCAATCTCGTATCATAGATTAAGTTTACATCTATACAAATAAAATGATTTCATTCTTCCTAGAAAGTTAATCAAATATAATAGTGACTTCATTATTTGTTATTTTTATCCTCAGCTTTTGATTCATGAAATAAAAATATCAAAATTTAGAAATTATTTTTTCATATCTCATGCCAGGAAAATTAAAAATTTTTAGAAATATTTGTAAACAAAATATATAGTGCCAAGAATGCCTGCCATCAACATCCATCATAAATGTTATCAACAAAATCTGGCATAGATAACACCCATATGTCAAGGTTAAATCCTGAGGTATCCTATAGTAAATCTGTAGGGATCCTTTATTTTACTGCATTAATTGTTTCTAAATATTTAATTTTATGATAACAAGATAAATAAATTGTGACAAATTTACTGTGCAAATCTTGATGTATGAATATTTACTAAAGAAAACACAAGGTGTGATGACTCAAACATAATATAGAAGTCATTTGTTTTTATTCCATGAACTTTGTATGAAAGTGCTGGACTCAAAACCTATGAACAAATTAGATATAGTTATAAAGCAAGTTTTTAAAAGCTAGTATCTCAGTTATTACAATGTATATTTATTTGTAAACTAACAAATTCTTCTGTATATTTAAATTGAGAACATGGATAATAGTAAAAGGATTCTTGTTGTTGCATCATGTCTAAAAATAAACACGGTGCTTTATGCATGTATACAGTTGTCTTGGCAATAAATCTGTAAAATTAACTTTTTTCTTATTTGTTTGTTACCCCTGCATCCATTTATCAAATGGGGACCTCTGTGCCCGAGTGGCAAAGGTAGTAAGTCTACTATTGATCACATGTAGTAGAGCCCAATCTTAATTGACAAGGATTGCCAGTTTTTCACTGAAGGTCGAGGTTTTCTTAATTGACAAGGATTGCCAGTTTTTCACTGAAGGTCGGGGTTTTCTGTGGGTACTTTATCTTCTGTCCCTATACAAAATGGACACCATGATATAGCTGAAAAATTGCTAAAAAGTGGTGTTAAACATCCTTAAAACAAATTCTTTATTAAATGAAGTTTTGTATGGTTATATGTGTGATTGTTGGCTTGGATTTATTACAAATTTTCTACTTTCACATTTAAAATCAGTAATATAATTGAGCTGAATTTTTCATGTGTGATTAAAATGTACATTTTTGCAGCAATTGTTAAGTGGTGATGTTTTTTAGGTTTAAGTGGTTGTAATCCTGCTCAAATGTCCGGTATACAGTGGTCCTCATGTCTGTGCGTCTGTCCCCTCCATCCAATTTGGTTTCCGTATAATATTGCAAAAAGCTTACATTCAATTTCAATCAAACTGTTGGATATTGTTACATATCGGGTGTTTATGAAGCCTCTCGATTCTGGAGGAATTCCGTCAAAGGTCACGGTCACAGTAGACTTGTTAAATTTTTACAAAAAGATGTTTCCAGACATTACTCAAATTCATCAGAATTCAATGAAAGTTTGGACATTGTTACATATCAGGTGGGTAAGAAGCTTATTGATTCTGGATGTTTCCAGACAATAACTCGAAAAGTTTGAATTTAATATCAATGAAACTTTGAGATAGAGTTGCATATTAAGTTGATCAGAAGCCTATCGATTTTGGGGAAAATCCATCAAATTTCAAGGTCACAGTTGCCAAAAATGTTATAAATTTGACCAAAAAGAATACAAATAACTCAAAAAGTTTACATGTGATTTCAATGAAAATGTAGAATATTATTACATATCAGGTAGCTATAAGAAGCCTAATGATGCTTGGAGGAATTCCATTAGAGACCAAGTTCACCAGTTTACAAAAAAGTATAAATTTTTACAAAAAAATAAAATAAATAAAAAATATAATAAAATTTAAGCGGGGTAATCACCGATCGCTATATCGAATTTTTCTAGTTTATTTTGGATTTCTTTTAATTTTCGTCTTTAGATTTTCATGCTTATTGTTGGTACAAGCGCTTTGTCCATCCATCATCCATCTTTATGTCATAATATTGTTCTGAAAAAAATCATTTGACATATTGACTTAAAACATGGAGGTTGAATGGATCATGATAAGTAGAAGTGCAATGACATACAAGTGCCGATTTGACTTCCTACACCTACGTTATTTTTTAAGTTATCACCCTTAGTTTATTCTGGTACTTGAGAATGCCGTCACATATTTTCTACAAACTGCACAGTTCTTTATTATGTTATCCTCATGATCTGCATACTTTTTGATAAATTTTTATTTTTCACCACGGGGTTATGCGAATTAGAACATAAACAGCGGGGGGGGGGGGGTCGGCTTATCTTAGTTTTCTGATTTCAATTAACACACACGTTCATGAATTCTATTGAAATTTTGGGGGAATTGTTTATTTTGATAGATGTGGGCTTCCTTTGGTTCTTAAAAAAAAATTCTGTTTAATACGCCCATCTAGGACAGATATATTATGGGATAAAAATGTCTGTTCGTCCGTCCGTTATCCACATGTCGCATCTTGAGAATGCCTCCATTTTTTGTCAAACTGTAATGTTGATAAAGTTATAGCCTCGTGGTCTGAATATACTTTTTTGGTTAATTTCTAATTTATCTTTAGAGTTACGAGAAGAAAGGAGAGATTTTTTATGTCACGGCAATGAAAGTTGGGGCATATAGATTTTCGGTATGTTCGTTCTTTCGTGTGTTAGTTGGTTCGTCTGCCCACCTCAGGTTTACCTTTTAAAATTGAAGCATTTTATGAAGATGACTTCTAATCTTTATGTAACGTGGTACATAGTTACATGATGAGATCTCACTATCAACATTCCGTAGGGCTGTGTACAATACTTCAGGCTTGAGTAAACTAATGAAAATACCGTGTTTACCAATACGTGGCAAGTCTGCCATTAGTGTCGCCGAGACACATTGTTTTGTTTAGTCTTCATAATATAGCTAAAAACCCTTTCATCCATTTTTTCAAGAGTGGGGATTGTTATACCCCCGCTCGACAGAGTCGGGGGTATATAGTAGTCCTCATGTCCGTCCGTCCGTCTTTCCGTCCGTCTTTCCGTCCGTCCTTCCGTCCGTCTTTCCGTCCGTCCGTTCGTCCCTCCACATTTGGTTTCCGGATGATAATTCAGAAAGTTTACATCCGATTTGAATGAAACTTTGGGATGGGATATTGTTATATATCAGGTTGGTAAGAAGCCTATTGATTTTGGGGGAAATCCGTCAAATTTCAAGGTTACAGTCAACGAAAAACGTTAGAAATTTTAACAAAAAAGTTGTTTCCGGATAATAACTCAAAAAGTTTACATCCGATTTAAATGAAACTTTAGGATATTGATATATATATATATATATATATATATATAATTTTGGTAAAAAGCCTATAGATTTTGGGGGAAATTCGTCAAATTTCAAGGTCGCAGTACACGAAAAACGTTAGAAATTTGTATAAAAAAGTTGTTTCCGGACGACAACTCAAAAAGTTTGCATGTGATTTGAATGAAACTTTGGGACATTGTTGTATATCAGGTTGGTAAGGAGCCTATCGATTTTGGGGTCAAATTTCAAGGACACAGTCCACGAAAAAACTTTATAAATTTTTACAAAAGCGGGGGTATCAGTGATCGCTAGATCGACTTTGTCTAGTTTATTTTGATAAATACGAACTTCCTTTAATTTTTGGTTTAATTGTTTTGTTATAGAGTTATGGGAATGTAAAAAGGGGGAATTTTTATATTTTTAAGACCCTCACTGAAAGATTTTATTAGCTTTTTCGTACTTTCTTGATACTCATAGATGTTCGTATGTCTCATCAACCGAGATATATTATGCACGTGTCTAGATATTTCATCACCAAGCGTTCATTGTCATCGCTGTCTGTAAACAGTTATTACACCAATTAAGAAATAAACTTGTTCAAAACTAATCGGAAATCTAACATTGTCTTCACAGCAGGATTTAATTAAATAAAATGTCATCAAAGATACCAAGGTTTAAAGAATTTATTACCGCAGACGCGCGTTTCGTCTAATCAAGACCCATCAGCGGCCTTCCAACCCAAACAATATTTAAAATCCAAATGATTAAGATGTTGTAGAGCTTTTATCACCTAAATTCCAAAACGTTATACCAAATCCGGCTAAGGCTATCTACACCTTGAAAATAGAACAACCTAAGAAAATAATTTTGCGAAATTTCATGGCAGTAAATTTAGACAATGACTATATCACAGAAAGAATCAACTTACGAACGTATAGGTTAAATGTTTAAACAAATCCTCCTTAAGCAAAGGATTAATTAAACATAATGTATGACCAATGATCATAGTTTTCCTTCATGTCAAAGGTCTAGGATGCTCTTGTGGCATTGTTAGTACTTATCCTCCATGTCAAAGGTCAAGGATGCTCTTGTGCATTGTCAGTACTTATCCTCCATGTCAAAGGTCAAGGATGCTCTTGTGACATTGTCAGAACTTATCCTCAATGTCAAAGGTGAAGGATGCTCTTGTGGCATTGTCAGTACTTATCCTCCATGTCAAAGGTCAAGGATGCTCTTGTGGCATTGTCAGTACTTATCCTCAATGTCAAAGGGCCAGGATACGCTAATGGCATTGTCAGGATGTGTCCTCGATGTCAAAGGTCCAGGATGCTATAGTGGCATTGCCAGAATGTGTCTCCCATTTCAAAGGTCCAGGATGTTCTGGTGGCATTGTCAGTACGTGCCCTCCATGTCAAAGTTGCAGTATGCTATAGTGGCATTGTCAGTACTTGTTCTCGATGTCAAAGGTCAAGGATGCTCTAGTGGGATTGTCAGTATTTGTCTTCTATGTCAAAGGTCCAGGATGTTGTAATGGCATTGCCGAATGTTGTCCTCCATGTTAAATGGTCAAGGATGCTCTAGTGGCATTTGTCAAGACTTGTCCCCATGTCAAAAGTCAATGATGCTCTTTTGGCATTGCCAATACTTGTCCCCTCCATGTCAAAGGTCTTGAATGTACTATTGAAAATTTAAAGTACTTGTCCTCCATGTCAAAGGTCAAGGATCCTTTATTGACATTGCCAGTTCTTGTCCTCCATGTCACAGGTTCAGGATACTATAGTGGCATTGCCAGTACTTGTTTTCAATGTCCCATTGCTAGTAGTTTTCCTCTATTTCGAAGGTCCAGGATGTTCTAGGTGCATTGCTATAGTTGTCCTCAGTGTCCAAAGTCAAGGATGCTCTAGAGGCATTTTTCAGTACTTGTTCTCCATGTCAAACGTGCAGGATGCTATAGTGGGATTGCCAGTACTTGTCTTTGATCTCAAAGGTCCTTTTGCTCTTGTGCCATTACTAGTAGTTGTCCTCTATGTCAAGGTCCAGGATGCTCTACTGGGATTGTCAATACTTGTCCTCCATGTCAACGGTCCAGGAATTTTGGTTGCATTGCCAAAAGTTGTCCTCCGTGTCAAAGGTCAAGGATGATCTATTGTCATTTTTCAGCACTTGTCCTCCATGTCAAAAACCCAGAATGGTCTAGTAGATTTGTTCAGTACTTGTCGTCCATGTCAAAGATCAACGATGCTCTATTGATATTGCCAGTACCTGTCCTCAATGTTAAAGGTCCAGAATGCTCTTGTTGCATTGCCAGTAAACTGCGAAATTGTAAGGTATAATACATCAATGTTACAAAATTCCTTTGCGATATATCGCGTAAGCAAAACCGGCAGAAGAAAATACGAATAATTAGAAACAGACAAATAGCATTAATAACAGTTAAGCTTTCCACTTGGAAGAAGTTTACAAGAAGGAAGATCCTGTAAGAACATATTTAAGGGGATACAATCAATTGGTCCCAATTCCAATTTGTCCCAAGTCAATTGGTCCCACCTTGCGTTCAAAATGTTTTCATTTTTGTTTAAAAGATTATTTCAACATTTTGATGTATATTTATGCATTTAATTTAGAATTTGTGTGTTCTTAGTTACAATGTTATGTTAAAGTATTAACAATAGATATCTAAAGACAAAACAATATTTATATTCTTTATTGAGATTTACATAACAGCACTATACTATTATTATACGTGTATTTGAAGCACTAATTCCTCCCATTTCATTTTTGCATACAAACTGTCTTTCTTAATTCATAAAATAAACGTTTCTCGCTTGTTACTTTCATACCTACTTTCACCATACAAATGACTTTTCTCAAATTCTTTCTTCCTGTACAAATACTACCACACTGACGATCATCTTAACTTATAGAAAACATTCAAAATATATAGATGTTATTCACTCGAAACACAAAACACTTACAATCCTTCCAACTATATTCATAAATATATAATAAATAAAATAGTAAAAAACAACAAAGCACAAAAGCACAACATAAAGTACAGTGAATAAAGTACCTTATAAAGCCTTTAGACAGTATTTAGTGCCACCAAAAGTCCAACTGACTTTAGAAGGGTAGAATGAGTTATTTCTTCTTTGGAGTAGCTACCCATAGTTGGAAAATCTTCGCTTTGGAACTTTTTGTTGTAGGTCTCTGGGCCCTGGTCAATTTCTGTTTGTTCTGATACTTAACTGTATCTGCACGGGAACGTAACTGAAGACATGTACATTTTTGACACATGTCTACCTACTTGATGAATACAGTATTAAATCGAAATGTCTTAAAGTAGATTCTAAAGTAACTTGTACAGAATAACCGTATAGAATAGCCGTACAGAATAACCGTATAGATAGGGACAGTGAATAAAACATTTAATTGTAAAGTATTCTTAAATATACAAATGTATGGTTTAAGAGCAAATGTTCTGATAAACATTAAACTGCTTGATGTTTGTATAATGACATTCAAAGGCAATCAAGTGCATTTATAGCATGTCATATTTCTACAATAAGGTGTTTCGATTGGAGGACGTGTCTTCAACAATGTGCTTGAATTGGTGACATGTGTTCTGATTTGGTGACACGTCTACAATCAAGTTTTCTGATTTGGTGACATGTCTACAATAATGTGTTCTAATTTGGTGACATGTCTACAATCAAGTTTTCTGATTTGGTGACATGTCTACAATCAAGTTTTCTGATTTGGTGACATGTCTACAATAAAGTTTTCTGATTTGGTGACATGTCTACAATCAAGTTTTCTGATTTGATGACATGTCTACAATCAAGTTTTCTGATTTGTGACATGTCTACAATCAAGTTTTCTGATTTGGTGACATGTCTACAATAATGTGTTCTGATTTGGTGACATGTCTACAATCAAGTTTTCTGATTTGGTGACATGTCTACAATCAAGTTTTCTGATTTGGTGACATGTCTCCAATAAGGTGTTCTAATTTGGTGACATGTATACAATCAAGTTTTCTGATTTGGTGACATGTCTACAATCAAGTTTTCTGATTTGGTGACATGTCTACAATAGTGTGTTCAGGTCTGCCATCATGTGTTCGTATTGAGTATCTGTTATGTAAGAGCATCTATCATTGTAAAACTCAAACTAAACCATAATGCAAAGACAAGAAACAAAATACTCCCGAAAATAGTTCCCTCCTTTATAATGCTTATCTAGTTTTTTATAAGAACCTTAAAAGGTGTCCTTTTGATTAGCATCAACAAAAAGCATTAATACAATTGAAAATAATAATAATTACGGTTCTTTTATAGCGCTTAAATTACTAAAGCGCTTATCAATGCAAATACGGTAAGTTACAGCATAGTACATTGAGAAACAAAAAGGAATCGGTAAGAGAAAATAAAATAATAAGTGTGTATAAAAAAAGTAAGAACATATGAACAACATGGTACAACCTAGTCAAAGGAATTCATGAGAACAAGCAGGAAGTTAAAATTAATACATGGAAGCACTAAAATAGTTACTTAAAAATAATTCAGATAGCTAGAAAAAAAAAATAAAATAAAAATTCGAAACAAAGCCCTTCTAAAAAAACGTGTCTTCAATTTTGTACTGAACATACTGACAGAGTGTACACTCTAGGGTAAATTGTTCCACAAAGTAGCGGCTGCTTTGTTGAATCTCCTTTCACCACGACTTAGGTCTTAAATGTGGCACTAAAGGTACAAATAACATACACAAATAAATTGGTGCTTTCTGGTTCAATGCTTTAAATACATATAATAATAATTTATACTGAGTACGGTAGTTTATAGGTAGCCAATGAAGACGGTGTAGAATGGGAATAATGTGGTCACATTTCGTCCGCTTTGCTGTGTTCTGAACTCGTTGCAGCCTTTGAGTTACACACGATGAGAGACCGTACAACAGTGCGCTTCCGTTGTCTAATCGGGATATAATTAATAAGCAGACCAACGTTTTACAGGCGTCTTCACTGATACAAGAACGTATCCTGCCGTTGTTGCGAACTTTGAAAAAGCGAGATTTTAAAATTGCCCCGACTTGTTGGTTCATTGATAATGTTTTAACGAAGTACACTCCTTGATTTTTAGGACTCTGAGTTATTACTAATGTGGCCACCAAACGCAGTTCTGTATTTCACTCAATCTATGTTTCTGGGTAAAAACTTTAATTAATCTTTTTTGATTTAAATATCCCCTCCCCAAAACAAAATAATATGATAAAATATGTTGATTTAATTCATATATACATCTCACGACATTTCAGTGAATTTCCGTAAACCCTTAGTATTATACAAAACTTTCCTTATTTGAAGTATTTTGTTGTTTTGTTAGTTTGTGCCAACAGTTTACATCGAACAATGATTTCTACACTTCCAAAGAAACCCAAAGAATGATTTTGTTACCATATCAACTACGTTAGAATTTCATTTTGTGGGTAGGTATAGTAAATCATATAGTTATGGGCTAAGCTGATTATATTGGTCAGCTTTTATCTTTGTATTTATTCTCTTTTGTAAATAATTTGATTATTGCTTAGTTCAGCTGATGTTGAATTCGCATTAACGAAGAGTGATAAAATAAAATAAAATTCAATGTACTGTGACCTTACAGTTACCGTGTGTTCCTGGTCAGTACATAGTAAAAGAAAAAACATTGTTATTATTTGAAGACTTGTTTCTTAATCTTCATCATAATTTGCAACGCGCCTCCTGGAAAAAATTTTTGGTAAACAAATTTTACTTTAGAATTTTGCGAGTACTGTAGTTGCTCGAAGGACGGGTCGAAATCGTTTGGTCGAAAACTAAAAAGACTAGTTTATCGACATGTATTTATTCGTTATAGGTCTAAAAACTAAAAAGAAATAATCGGAAACTAAAAATCCCCCAAACCGAGCGCTAAGTCTAAAAAATTGATTTTAAATCTTACAAATTATCAATTAATTGCAAAGAGGCCTTGATGGCCGAGTAAGGAAGTTATCTTCTATTGATTATGTGCATGATAACACTAAGGTTGTGTGTTAGAACATCACTAATGCAATGTGTGCTCGACTCCAGACGTAATTGGTACGGATTGCAATTTTTCATTTCGAACGTGGGTGGTTTCACCGACTACTCAAGTTTGCATATGGCATATTTTTAACACCTGGTTATACATCTGTGTATTTAAATCACCGTTTAAGCACTAATTGCAAGAACAACATTATATGCTCTTAGAGGAAGGTACCGTCATCAATGTTTATGTGGTCCATCACTCGGTTTCACTGCCATACTGCTTTAATATATATTTTATTTAAAGGTATTTTATTTAAAGGTAGTGGCTTGTACCGTTAAGGCGACAGAACAGTAGCAATCAACCGAATTTAACAAGATGGCTGGTAAGACAAGTTATTAATGAACCTATCATGTTTTGCAGGGCTTTACTTTAAATGCCCGTATTCGATTGTTTTTTTATTTGTCTTCTGCAGCATTTTACAATTAAACATGTGTTGGTATTTTGTCAGATCATCTCCTATAAGCTTTTTAGCACCTCATCAGCTAGACATTATATTAATTTTGCTGTTCGTCAACATGTCAATCTGTCACGATACCTGCCGTAGTAAAGCATTCACATTGTAAAGCTAACACACGCAAATTCTCATTAACAAAATCCAATTCTTATGTGATAACTTTATCACCTGTTATATTAGTCATCAAGCTTAGCTCATAATATTTATGTAGATCTTTTAGCCTATAGAGAAGATAAAAACAATTAATGTTGTAAATTGGCATTAAAGTCACAAGGTTCGTTTTGAAACCACGAGCTGAGATATATATAATACATATGTATTATAGCTTATTATCTTGTAAAAAAACAAGCCATGAACAATTTGTCTCGGCGGCATTGATGCCCCGCTTGACACAAAACCAAGCTTGAAATATTGTATGCAGCCCTGTAGAATTTCGCCAGTAAGGAGATCAGACAGAAAAAAGAGTTCATATAATAACTGCAACTGTGAACATAATGTGGGATCGACGAACGCACCGACAAATCTATATTTCTAAGAAAAATACATGTAAATGTCATAATAATAGCAGTCAATAAACAGGCACACATATGTAGAGACCAACGTATTCAGTATAATAGTAGTAATCAATAGCTGCATCCCTTTACATCCAGATATAAGTGCCTCGTTTGCAGAGTGGTTAAGGTAGTTAGTCATCTACTATTGATCACGTGGCCGGTCACCACTGAGGTAGCGGGTTCATGTCTCACTGAGGCAAGGGTACACTCGATTTAATCCTAATTGACAATGATTATCAATTTTTCTACCGCAGTTTTTTATCGGTACTCCGTCTTCCTCTCCCAATATAAACTGGACGCATTGATATAGCTGAAAATTGCTTTAAGTGGCGTAAAAACATTCCAGCAAACAAACATACAGATATTAATGACAAAATGTCACATGTTATAACTGTAGCCATTGACGACATCGATTTTTAAATGTTCTGTTGCATTTTTTATTCACAGTCGACATCTCATTGCGTACGATATCTTTACAATTGTACCACTTCCTGTGTCAGCATATTGTGGGAACAGAGGAAACGGTGAGAAAGAAACGAATGATGTGTACGATATCAGATAATTTACAATCTAATGACATTCTCACCACAATAACCAGTGGAAGTGTTGGAGAAGGACTAGAAATGAAAGGTAGTGATTTGGATATAATGTTTGTTGTGAAGCAAATTATCATACACGAAGACACAGATAATATCAAAATTGATCCAAATAAAATAAACTTAATAATGGAAATGAATGACACCAAACCAGGCTTTACTCAACTACGAGCCGTTAATTTTTCTGTTATTATGGAACAAGTATTGGAACAAAGAGGCAATTCATTGTACCTGTCCAATGAGCTATTTAAACTATACTTTCTGAAATATTAGAAAAAAACAATTGTATTTCCTGTTAAAATTCATGGACCATGTTTATCAGACTTAAATGACTCTATGGATTATGCATTCTCTCTTCACAATCCACAGTGGATACAAGACGCAAGAAATTGGATAAGCAGAGGACTTGCATCATGGCCTAGCAGTGGCGTCAAATCAAAGATAATTGACCATGGGGTTCTTTTTGTTGCGATTGGCTGCAAAGGATCCTTTAATGAAACACTGGAATGGCGCATTTCATTTTCCGTTGCTGAGAAGCTGCTGATATACTCATTTAGCCATACACAATTACTGTGTTATGCTTTGATGAAAATATTACTTAAGGATGTTATAAACAGTAATATTAATTGTAAAGATCTACTTTGCTCATATTTTATCAAAACAATTATATTCTGGGTGTCCGAGGAAACACCAGTGACAGAATGGAAACCAGAAAATCTCATACAATGTTTCACAAGATGTTTTAGAAGGTTGCTGTACTTTGTAGGATACTCAATGTGTCCTCATTACTTTATTCCAATCAATAACATGTTTGAAAATAAAATCGAAAAGCAGTCGCGCAAAATGTTACTAGAACATTTAAACACATTATTTAGTTTCGGTTGGCGATGTGTGCTTTTATCTAAACAATTTCAAAATTTCACCAACTATTCAAATGCATTTCCGACCACATTAGAAATAAAAAGTAAACAATTTCGACTATTTTTAAGGTCATATAATTTATATTATAAACTTAGGCCTTTCTGCAATAGACCAGAATCGTACAGAAAATGTATTCGAATATATTATGTCTACAATTCTTCTGCTATTAAATTAACGCATCTAAGCTACATGAGCGTCATCTGTTCAACAATAAAGGAAAGTACTGTTACTCCTTTCCGATATAAACAAAAAGATGTACTTTCAACGCCGGGAACAATTGGCGTACCTTTTACAAAGTATACACCAAGATGCTACATCTGGTTGGATACATTTAGCGACATTTTTCTACAAAACGAAACAGTACAGAAATGCTCTTTATATACTATCTTATGCAATAATGAAGTGCACACCAGAGAAAGTGTACCCGGGGAAATCTCTGTCATCAATACATCAACACTTTACCGCATCCACAACTTTGCAAAGACTTGGAATATTGCGTGTTTTTAAGCTTGTAGCTGTGTTCCCGGTACTATTGGCAGAGAATTCGACAATGATACCAGAAGAATTTGCAACGGACTGTGTAAGAGAAATAATGTTACCTCCAGTTGCATTTGCTCATTTTATGTGTTTTCTTTGTCATTATCATCTTAATGATATAGAACAATGCCACTCCTCTCTCGCATACTTAGTGCTATGTATTAGGAACAAACATTTTATAGCAGATTCATATGAAAAAGGAATAAGCTTCTATCTACTTGGAGTAGCTTTACAAATACTAGGAAAGACACACACGGCTAAATTTGCGTTCACGGAAGCCACTAAATGCGAAACATATGGCTTGAAAAGTCCAGCAAAGCGACTTTCAATGATGCAATGAGAACGATATTATTTGACTATTTGACTCATTAATTCTGTTGATTTGTGTTTGTTATTCTACTTTAAGTTGCTTTCTGTAAATATATATTCAGTATTTGTTATAATAACAGGTGTATACTATTAAATTTACAATTGGCTTTGGGTAACAAATCGGGCGATACTCGTCGGTATCGGTCATATGAATAATGGTTTTACTTTAAAAAACTAAATTGTGAGATGGAATTCAAACACGAACAGAAAGTTTCACTAATATTTGAACAAGGAAGTCCAAATTTGTAAACTAGAAAGAACGTGAACACAATCACATTTCACAAAATCATATTTCAAAAACTGCATTGTAATATATAGTTTAGTCAGTGCATTATCAATTATCGACCATAACTGAATCGCAGTCCAATTTCATACCCGTGTTTAGTTGGTTTCTATGCAGGAACTGGGACCCTACTGGAAGGGTTTCCAGTGCTCGATCCCGAAATATGCCCAGCTCGTCTCCAAGCTGTGGATAGTCTAGGCTTATCTCTTGTTGGGGCTGTCAGGAAAATAATACGGAAAATACGGAAAAATGTAGCCGTAACGAAAACGACTAGAGAAGGAAAACACATATCTACAAGTTTTTTTTCAAGAAAGTGAACTAAAAGTGCGTTGTACCTAAGATTGTAATAAAATAAATGGAAAAGTGTAAAAATGTTTTCGTCGTAACAAAAGTGACTGGACATGTATAGCCTTTTACAATACATTTAAAACATTATAAAATTGCAAAATGGTAAACATTTGAATTAAGAAAAATCGCTTTCCTGGATAAGTTTATGTCTTTCAATTTAACAGTTTTAATTGAAGAAAAAACATGCCAAAGTACAGCTTACTTTGTTGATATGTTGTTGAAATTCAGATTTATGATTACGTCATCATACTTAAAACAATGTAATATTATGATTCGGAGAACAAATTTTAGTTTCAATAATTCGAGTATCTTGGTTGCTCAAAGAAAGCATACAGTTCGTTTTGATCGAAAACTAAAATAAATACTAGTTTATTGACACTTTCTTTATTCGTTATAGGTCTCAAACCCAAAATGATATTTATCGGACACCAAAAATCCCCCAAAACAAGAGTAACGTCGAAATTATGTTTGTTCAATCCTACAAATATCAATTAGTTACAAAGGACATCAAAAGGCAAGTGCTTAAGGAAGATAATCATCTACTATTGATTATATGTTTGTGAACACTGAGATTCTGTGTTAGAGCCTTCCTGCGGCTGTGTGTGCTCGACTCCAGACTTAATTCATACGGATAGCAATTTTTCCTTTCAAAGGTTGGTGGATTCGCCGACAAGTCCGGCTTGCCCCTGAATTTACACTGGATGCAATAAAATAGCGTAAAAAATTCTGCAAGTGAAGCCAAACTACAAATAAAAACCAAAATACAAACTATTTTTCTCAAGCTTTTATGCTTCTTTACTTTCTTTGGAATCTAGTGGTATATGTTTTTCATCTGGCTCTGTCCTTTTTACATCTATTTGGGTATTTAAAACAACGTTTTTACAAGAACAACACTCTATGCTCCTATGAGGCAGGTACCGTCATCAATGTTTATGTGGTCCATCATACAGTTGCACTGCCATACTGGAAGTGTTAATGAAACTCTTTGCTTCTCTTTGCTTTTGGAGGATCAGTGTCATTACAGATCTTGCACAAAATGACGTCGGGCTGATCAATGGTATCGGAGACGTTGTCCATTTATTCGTCGTTTTCTTACTGTCAACGTCATCTTTCGTTATGTCTATTAGAATTGTCAAGATCTGTAATGACACTGATCCTCCAAAAGCAAAGAGAAGCGAGAAGACGTTTGAGTGGTTCCAGTGCAATTTTTGTGATCAGTGGGTACACAGCAGATGTTGCACAAAAGCTGCACTTAAGGTGGTTATGTGTAATTGGTGTTATTCGATTCTTCACTACCGTAACCTTAGTGGACCACTGGTTTTGTCCCTAGGTATAGAACATAGGCTCTCTTGAATGTTGGTTAAATTGCTACTTTAATGACTTCCTTACACTAGTATTAAAAAATATATATTACTGTAATAACAAATTTAATAAAGTTTAGTCTAGTGTTTTGAAAGATAATAATACATGCTATATTTAAAATAATTTTTAATATGCAAGACAATTCATCTTTAAAGTTTCTTACAATTTTTTTAACTAGGTAGGACAATATGTGATTTGTAAGACTTCAAGTCCCTGGCTTGGTTGGAATATACCAGTAAACTTAGCATTATGCAAATTACATCTTGCAATAAATTTTTATTATAATTAAAGCAGAATAATACGATTTGAGAACAGGATGCGATACTCTATAAGTTTCAAAATTTGTTTGAAGATCGTAAGTCACTGGCGTGGTTGGAATATACCCGTAAACTTGGCCTGCTGCAAATCAAACATTGCAAAACATAATATACTCAGTAGAGTGCACATGAATATGCTTTAATGTATGAAAAAATTTCACTAGCTACACATGAACAGGCATTTTATTGAGGAAACTTGACCAACAGTATCAAGTCTCCACTCATGAATAGTGACTTGTTACATGTATTTCGCATTAAACTAATGATTAGTATGTGGACTTGGATCTGTTTTATGTTATTATACACTCTATACACTCTAGTTCAATATAATGCTATCATGCCAAATTGTATTGTTTAATTAAAATACCTTATGTTTAAATATCGCCAACTTTTAATGCTGGATTTCGAACTATTTAACGGACACTTTTTGTCCCTACTGGTCACATCTCGGACTGTGCCACTATTTTTTCGGGTGCTACGCCTATGTAAATGAACAACGAACTACCTTAACCACTAAACCAACCATCTACAGTATCGACATGTACAACTATATTTGCGATATGTATATTTGATCACAAACACAAGTATTTCAAGTGGTCATTAAAGTGCATGCATTATTGGCTTAACATGTACTTTGATAAATGTACATATTACTTCTCAGTGTGCGTAGGAGTTTACAAGCAATTGATGTGTGATATTTATTGAAAACATTTCGAGGCCGAATGATCAGTGCAACATTTACATGGTCCATTGTACCTGCTGTACAAGTGTTTTAGAGTGATTTTACTAGTAGGTGCAGATGACTTTTTACCACGCACAACTACTAGTACATGTACTACAATTACTGCCTCTTTGGGGAAAAGGGGGGCAGATATTCTGCACCACTCCCAGAAGCAAAAACCTACACCACTCCCAGAAGCAAAAACCTGCACCACTCCCAGCAGCAAAAACCATACTTTTTCCCCCAATTATCAAAGTGAAAATTCCAGATTCAAAACGTTTTGCAATACTGATTATAAAAAATAAATTCAATTACGGAAACTTAGATTTTATCTTGCCTATCTTGACAACTTAATCTAAATATCTATTTAAAGATCAACAGACAAGAACAATTCTCATAATAATAAAGTAAAAAAGCAGTATTTTATGTGAGCCTTTTTCCCCAATTGTGGAATTAATGTTTATGTATTAACCTCACAAAAAGGTGGAGTACAATTATTCATTCTAAATGATAATCACATATCTCCATAACACATTTTTTATTGTTAAAACCTTCCAAAAAATTCATATAGTTGTATTTTGATAGTTGCTAAGGTATTTGGTAATAAAGTCACACCTAAGCATTGGTAATCTTTTCTTTAAGGATTATGCAATGCACATTTTGATGGTGGGCACCCGGTAGCTGCGAATTACCGTAATACCCCCAAAAGTTTGGAAATGCCTTCAAATGTGACAATTAGTAAATAATATTGGGAAGAAAATTAATATTAGTTGAATTTTTATCACTTTTACACTATCTGCAGGGACGTAACTTAGATCAGTAAACAGCCAAGTTGTGGCTGTTGATTCGATCTTGTCAGATATTACGGACAGATTCAAAACAGTTTTCAATTTTTCAATATTAATTAATTTAATATATTGATAGTATTTTCATTATCATTTTAAGTCGAAAGTTAAATGGGATACATTGAAAACATTGAAAATGCATCTGCCGAGCTATCCAGTGTAGACGCACGGGGGGAGGGGATGGGAATTACAGTGGCAGATTGACAGGTTCCATGTGCCCTCGGTCACCTAACATCACCGAAAATATGATTTATGGCCTTATATATTCTAATGTGATATATATGTCATGTTGCATAGCTCTCGTCAATTACTCTTTTTAAACTAAATTCTTTGGTATATTAAATGTTAATTCGTGCTACTCGTGCCGTGGGCACCTAGGTACCGACACCTTCCTGTTGCAAGATGCCATGCAGAAATGAGTCTTGTTTAATGTTGCCTTGCAAGCTGATCATCATCAGACTTGTTTTTCATCTAAACCTTGTTAGAGATTAAAGGATTTTATCTGCGATTACTTGATCACTTATCCTAGTTCTAAAACATACAACCTCCAATTTCACGTTTATATTTATCATTTTCATCGGTCTTTTAGTTTTATTATTATTATTTGAAATGTAAGGTTTTATCTGTCAGTTGAAATCGAGCAAATTTTTTTCATAAGTTCTTTATATTGTTTCACGTGAATTATTATGAAACACAAAGACAATACCTGTTTTCAATAAATAAACTATGTTCACTTAAGTAATCCTTGTTTGAAATATCGAGGCGAAATTTGCTGGGAGTTGACATTTTGAATTTAATGGTAAATCAAAATTATGAATCAAGCTACATTTAATGGCGGAACGCATACAATTTGTCGTAATTGTAACAAATGAAAAATTCGTTTCGTTAAAAACAAATCCGTAGATAGATTTAAATGGTGTCGGTCATTCAATAAGTGAAGGGGTAAATAAAGCTTCAAACAGGACTTTAAATATCCATGATATACTTAGGAAAGACAATTTTTAGAAAATTTAGACATTTTTCTTCAAGTTTAGCGTAGTTTGCATGGGTAAACAAACTTTTTTCATATCAAACTTAACTTAAACATTCCGCACAATTTTCTTGCGGAATTTGCGCACGGGAAAATGTGTTTAAAGATGAAACCTCGAATTTCACTAAAAACATAAAATCAATATCCGATAAAAATGTTGAAAAAAATGAAATGAGAGGTTTTATTTATGAAAGTACACTTTTCGCTGCGAGTGCCTACTTCCAAGTACTTTAAAGCCGAAATTGCGACAATTAAATCGCTTTACCACCATTTGGAACAGAATACGCAATCTCCAAATAACATCAGGCCAATTAAATACATCTAGTTTGTCCACATAAATTATTGGAAGTTTCTTTTGGTGTTGATTTATCTTTACTTTTCAGGTACATGTCATGTTATTTACATGTTTATCTCAAAATCGCGGGAAGGTCTCGGGGTTTGACCGAATACCAACCGAATACGTCATCGTTAAAATGATATAATATATTCTAATTTTTATAAAATTTATCCACCTAAATTACTTTTTCCTTGTTAATTTTTGTGAATTTTTTACGCAACTGTATTGTTGTTTATATGTTTGCGTCAAAAGAGCGGGTAAGGTCTCGCGGTTTGTCCGAATACCGTCAAAATGTCACGAAAGTAGACGAACTATGTATACAATGTTAGAAACAAATATGGCTGACTTGACATGGAAAATCGATCTGTCAAAATGAAAAAACCGTAGCATTTCAAAATGCCAATTTACTGTGGAAAATAATTGTTGATTTCAAAAACTGATATTTGGGATCTTCAAAAGGACCATAAACTCGTCAAAACGCGGTAAGCAGTTTTCCATTTTGTCATGCAAAATGCAAAAACCCGTCGGACAGACACTGTAACGTTTACTTTTAGAGTATCTTTCACCATTAATGGAAGGTGTAATGAACATGAAAAAGCATCATATTTGGAGTTAAGATTTAAAGCGTTCTAATAAAACAGAACTTAAATAGAGAAAGCAAAAAATTATACTACTTGTTTATACGATCCATTTTTGAGTATGCCTTTGATGCTTGCCGATGATTTTTTATTCAAAGTAATTCCGCTGTGGTAATTAATAGTAATAAACATCTACAGGACCTACAAATTTCCTTTTTGTCCCCAAATAAAATTGTTTCTAAATGTTGTATTTATAATATTAACAGTTTAAATGAAGGAAGCTACTGTTAGAACATATTTAACACAGGGTAGAGTAATTGATAAGAAGATGACTTATATTATCCGAAAACTTAATTTTGGGGGTGCAAATTCTCTGTATAGTGTTTCAATTATTAGTTGAAATATCTGCAATAATTAGAGTGTTTAGATTGGGTTTCATATTTCTACAATAACGTGTTTCGATTGGCTTACGTGTCTTCCGCAATGTGCTTTGATTGGTGACATGTCTACAATAATGTGTTCTGAATTGGTGTCATATTTCTTCAATAATATATCCCGATGCTACCATATTGTGTTCGTATTGAGTGACTGTTAACTAAACCCTATTGAAAAGACAAAACACAAAATAGACCCGAAAATAGTTACCTCCTGTATAATAAAAGAAAATAGTAACAATCGCTATTGCTAATAAAACCATATACAAAACATGTATTAGAGAAGTATACATGAATTAAACATTATCATTTATGAAAAGGGAATAGTTTGACCGATATGAACCTCATTTTCGCGCTTTTAGTGATCCCTTTATCAAGTTGCAGATACTGGGCAAAATTTCCTTTGAACAATTTATATTTTTTCAAGAGGATCTAAGTATTAACATTGGCGAATTTTGTTTCCATAAATTAAAGAAAGGTAATTTGATATGGTAAATAATTTTGCAATCAAGGAAAAAATGAAAATCATCATAAAGAATACAAAAATTGTACAATGTCCTTGAAATCTTGGATTTTTTTTATAGCGTCCAGGTTCTTTTTCTAAGTATGGCCACTTAGCCTGAATTTAGTTTAATGTTTGTTTTCAGGTTTCTATATAGAAAAAGTTTAGAGGATTCGTTAATTGTAGTCAGTTTTTCTGAAAATGTATGTCCACATTGTTCAAATACGGACCCTTTTAATTTTTTCCTGATTGAACTTTTAGCAACTTGAAATGATCTATAATATATTCAAATTCACTTCTCTCAAATTACATTCGTCAAAAATTTCTATCAAAAAATGTACTACGAGAAAATGCAGTCTCTTTTAAAAGAAGATTGATATTTTCTGAATGTATACCCAGGCAGTGAATGATTAATTATATTTTGCTGCCAAATTATATGCTTATCTAGTTGAAAATATCGAGAAAACTTTGGCTGATAGTGATACACACCTATGAGAGTGGATGTCGATTGTAAATAAACTAAACGGATGTGTTGAGTAGGCCGTGTGAAAATCAGTGTATTTTGTACAGTAGTGTTAATAATTTGTTATTACCGCTTTGTGAATTAGTTGCGTTACGTTTTCTTCAGACCCAAGAATGAGTAAGAATGACTGCTGCTAAACCCTTGCTTCTTTCAAGCAATTTCATTAGTTGATATTTTGAAGGACGAACGTCATATAAAAAATGTTCTAGCCCGGGAATTTCCTAGCTAAGTTTGTCAGAGTTTGGTGGACACATGTGGACACAGACACCCTGACTTGTGAGGATGATCTCATGATGCATTTATTGAAATACAAAATGATATGGACAGTTTGAGTAAAAATGGGAGTTTTATTTGTCTTAATGGCGATTTCAATGCGAAAACAGGTACCCTACAGGATTTTGTTCAACCTGATGAAGCTTTGCCAGATATTTTAAATTTAAATGATGAATCAAACATTATAACATATATGTTTGATTATGATAATCTGTTTCGGGCAAAAATGCCTCTGCAAAGAAAAGGTTCTTGTAAAAGTAAAGTGAATGATTTTGGAAATAAACTACATTACTTGATTTTTGTAGAAAAACAATATTTATATTATGAATAGTAGGGCTGGTATTGACGAACCTATTGGTGAGCAAACATGTAAAGATAAAACTGTAATTGATTATTGCTTATATTCGTCTTATTTATTATACTATATATCAGATTTGGAGGTACAAAGTATTCGCCAATGTTTTTGGATATCCATAGCTCGCTTCGTTTATCTTTGTCAAATTCCGCCTTTGAGAATAATCAATTACACGACGAACGCAAAAACGATAAAAGTCTAGAACGTGCAAAACGCTGGGACAACAATAAATGCAACAGGTATATACAGTGAATGAACTTGTTGATAACGAGCGCAACCCTAGTTTAGTGGCCGATTCTGAAAATGTTAATTCTGTCGTAAAACTTACATGTGACTTTTTTGATAGCGCGCCAAAATCCTCTTTAGGTACATGCATTGACATGGTTAAGAAAATTGTAAACAACCGGTTCATGATTTGATAATGAATGCAAACAGAAGAGAAACGCTTTCCAGTTTAAAAAGACGCTAAACAAATGTTTTAAAAAGTTGCGTACCTTTTTGATAGTGTAACTGAAATTTATGTAAAACTTTTTAACTGTACCGTTATTATACCTGACAGTTGGGAATTGTTTCTAAATTGGAAACAATCTTTATCAGAATGTAAAATTTCGTGTGACAAAAAATGGTCAAAAAGCAGAGTTCTTTGCTTGTTACAATATGAGTAGGCGACGTGAGTACTTGTCTTCCTTCTTATTCTTCTTGTTTATTAATGATATGGAGCAATACTTAAAACTAAATGGTGTGGAAGATTTAAGTATGTTTGGAAATGTTTCTGAAGAGCAAATTGATGTTTACTTGAAAAGTTTTATCATACTTTATGCCCACGATACAGTTTTAATTTCAAAGAATTTCGAAGGCACGCAAGCACTGTGAGACATTTTTCAATAATATTGTAATACTTGGTAACTTCAAGTTAATGTTGACAAAACAAAGTTGTTTTAAAAAGAGGAGAGTTATTGAAACTACCTTGTTGTATTGCCTTTTAACAATAATGTTTTAGACGTCCGTGATTCGTAGAAACATTTGAACAACAGTTTTGTAAACGCAAAGAAAAAACTACATGAGCAAGCACAAAAAGCTTCATTTTTAAGTATATTATAAGATAAGAAAACTAAATTTGCCAATTGACCTCCAGTTAAAAATTTTGATACTCTTTTGCAACCCATATTGCTTTACTCTTGTGAAGTCACAGGGTCCGATGATAATAAAAATGATTCATCTCCAATTTATCAAGACAATACTTAGTTCGATCGACTACCCCAAACCTCATAGTGCATTGAGAACTAGGACGCTACCCACTGAATATTGACATAAAATGTCGTATGCTTACTTTTTGGAATAGAATTATTTCATCTAAAGCTTTATCTTCCAAAATTTCTTTACTCTTATATAAACATTATATGAATGAAGAGAATGGTTTTAAGTGGTTGCAATGCATTAAATCTATTGCGGATGATATAGGGGTGAGCTTTCTGATGAACAAAATGCGAGTAACGTGTGTTTAAAGATAATGTTAAGCAGATTTTAAGATATCAGTTTATTCTAAGATGGAACTGAATATAGCTGAAATATTGCTTGCTGGAACTTAAACACCAATCATCAATCAATCAATCATAGATGGAGTTCAGATCTTGTTGACTCAGAGGAAATTTGATCTCTCTTTAAGTTGAGTTTAAGCTTGAGCTTTATCCACTTAGACTAAATCAAGATAACAGGATGCTCATAACTTAATTACGTCTTTCTAATAGTAAAATCCCAATTAAAACTGGACGTTGGCATAATATACCAAGAGACAACAGAATATCTCATTTCATTACCTCTTCATTTGTAATAACGATTTGTAGAAACTCGGAATAAAAATATTCCAAGGTATAATACTATACACATATCCAAGCATAAATAAAATGATACGCATTTTCTAATTGTGTAATGTAAAGCTGTTGATAAATGTACCTATATTCATTAAGAAAATGTGTTCCTTGTTATAAGTGGCTGTTTTAAACTTATAGTTGAAGTTGTATTACTATCCCCATGTTTTTCATTCATTCACTCATTTACACATGCATATGCACATTATTTGTCAGATTTGTAAAAAATAATATTTGTTTCATGTATAAAACGTATGTTGCGCTAAATGCGCCTGAGTTTGTTTAATATATAAAATCTTTAAATTATCTAGTTTTTTTTAAAGATTTCGTCGTGATAAGCATCATCAATAAATATATTTATATTATTAATCTTTGTAAATTAAAATGTTTCATCCCCCACAACCAGAAATTCATGATAAATATAGTATGTTGTAATTCGTGTATGCATTCTACGTACACCAAATTTCCGTAACCCTTTATGAAAAATTTCCTTATTCGAAGAAGTGTATTGTTGCTTTGTTATATAGGTCAACTATTAGCGTTGTATAAATTATCTTTTATACATAATTTGATTGTTGCTGAGTTCAGTTGTAGTTGAATTCTCATTAAAGTACAATGTATTTGGAAGTGTGATAAAATTAAAATTTATTGTTCTGTGAATTTACAGTGACCGTATGTTCATGATCAGAAAAAACATGATTAAAATATGGAGACATTTTTCTCATAGGATGATAAATTTCATTCCAACCTTGTTTAATCAGCAGTGTTTAACACATGTATTTACATCTGACATAGAAGCTTTATCTAAGATGTTGTTTTTTTGTGTTGTGTCTCTTCTGATTTGCAATTCATTTAGCGGTGACTAAGTTTTAACGCCACTTTTAGCAATTTTCAGCTATAAGAGAGCTAGCGAGTACCTCTCGAAAACACCCGGCGAAAAACATGGCAATCATTGTCAATTAAGTTTTAGCGGACATGTTACCAACAGTACATGTCTAACTTAACCAGTCGGTCGCCCAGACATCTAAAGCATTGGCAGTAGTGTCTTTAACATTCCACATCTTCTTTAGCATTTGTCCTCAGGTTTAGGAACCTTATTAATGAGTTAAAAATATGTCGTGGTGGAGGGAAGGCAAAGAAGTAACCAGAGTAGGTCTCACAATACTTTCTGACTACGTCACATAAGTGAACACATGCGGCTTATACCTATACTTATGATTTCACTCATTTACTGTTTTTTTAATTAATTATTTTCATTAAATTTGATTAGTTTTCTCTTCCTTTTTACATTCGCATTTATCATTGAATTTTTATTCTGTATATATTTTAAGGTTACAAGTAAGATTCACTTAACTTTATTACAGCTTGTTTGGCGTTACATAAAATGACGTATTTTACGTTTTAAAGCAAGTGTTCTATTTTGTGGACTTGTGTTTCTATTTTAGGTGCTTGTCTGTATTAGTTTGCATGTTGAATTGTGAACGGCCATTTAATTCGTTCGTTTTGTTACTGCCACTTGAGAATTAGACACGGAAGAGAAGAATGCAAACTTAGAAAAGGTTTTAATCCATATTAATTCGATAAAAGATGTCCACTATTTTCAACAAAGTGAAATGTTTTGCTGTTTTCTCGAGATTAATTCAAAACAGAAGAGAAAGGTCTACACCAATTAAGACTAATTAGACAAGTGCAGACTGGGTTTGACACAATCAAGACTATACAGGCTTCTTATGCCAGTAAAGACAGGGCAGAATGCAAAGTAAGAGTTAATTTATTACTGATTTACTAGTCTAGAAAAAGATAGTACAGTACAATATAAAGAAACTAAACTTTTTGGACTGTTTTAGAGAAAATATGTATAAAATAAGCTACACAGTGCACCGTAACAGGACAATATAACTCCAATAGCACTTATCGATTCAACAGAAGTCTATTGAGTATATAACAGTCTGTTGTTGTCTCAAGAGGTTGTTTTAATGAAAACACCCAGTATCACTCTAATGATTTTACATCATAATTTTACAACAAAAAAGCTTTGTTACGCCTTTAAAAACTTAATTGTGAGATTAGAACCACAATTCAGCACTTACAGTTGAACAAAGAAGTATAAATTTGTAAACAAGGAAGAACTTGAACACAATCGCATTTAAAAAAAAACATGTTTACAAACGCTGCGTTGTAATATTTAGGTAATTAAGTGCATTAACCATTAACGACCATAACTGAATCGTAGTCAAATCTCATACTCGTGTTTAGTTGGTACCAAAGCAGAGACTGGGACCAAACTGGAAGGGTTTCCAATGCTCGATGCAAAGATAGGCTAGGCCTATCTCTTGCTGGATATTGCGAAAAAAATCTAGCCATAACGTAAACGACTGGACATGGAAAACAATTTTTGTAGGAGTGTAACTAAAACGTGGGAAAAGTGTATAAATGTGTTTGTAACAAAAGGGACTTTATATAGAATGTATTTTTTTTTTCACAATACATGAAAACAATATAAAATTGAAAAATGGCAAAAATTAAAATTAAGAAAATCTCATTCCTGGTTAAGTTTACATTTTTCAATTGAACAGTTTTAGTGAAAGAAAAAAACTTACTAAAATACAGATTCCTTTTTTGATATGTACAGCGATTCCGATTTATGATAACGTCACCATACTTGTTATGATGTAATATCATTCTGCGGAAAACTGATAACGTACACAATTTTGTGCAGTCAGCACTCATGTCAAATTTCAGGAAAAAAGTCCTAAAAGTTCTTGCTTTCTTCTTATAATTTGCAACACGGCTTCTGTGAAAAATCTTATGTCAACAAATTTCCAATCTTTCGAGTATAATGGTTGCTCAACGAGAGGTAAGAGTTCGTTTGGATCTAAAACTAAAAAATACTAGATTATTGACACTTTCTCTATTCGTTATAGGTCTCAAATCCAAAAAGATATTATACCCCAAAACAAGCGCAACGTCTAAATAACTTATGTTCAATTTTACAAAATATTAATCAATAATTGCGTATATCCCTTGATGGCCTACTGAGTAAGCAAGTTAGTTATCTAATACTGATTATGTGCCTGTTAACACCGAGGTTGTGTTTAAGAGCATGATTGTGATAGAGCAGTGTATGCTTGACTCCAGACTTAATTGATGAGGATTGCAATTTTTCCATCCACCAAGTAATCCAGCTTGCTCGATATATTTTTTTACGTCTGGTTCTCTACTTTTTACATCTACTTGTGTATTTAAAACAGTGATTACTCTTTTTTATAGCAAGAACTGCTCTTTATGCTCCTAAGAGACAGGTTCCGCCATTCATGTAGTTCATCACATGGTTTCACTGCCAAACTGCTTTAACAAATATTTTTATCGTTAGGTATGGGATTTGTACTATGAAGACGACAGAACAGTAGCAATCAATTGAATTTAACAAGATGGCTGGTAAGACATTATTTGTAGAGTAAACAAAATGATTAGAAAAAAAGCGAAACTATCATGTTTTGATGGGCTTCAATTTAAAATGTAGTGTATCTGCACGTATTTGATTGTTTGTTTTATATATAGACATGACTTTTTTAAGCAATATACAAATAAAGATTCATGTAAATTTTGTCAAATCATCTCCTATTTTTAGCACCTCATTAGCTAGACATCATTTATATTACTTTTGCCTTGCGTTAACATGTTAACCTGTCACGATACCTGCCACAGTAGAGCATTACATTGTATAGTCATTGTAAAGAAGTGAAAGTTCGCTTCTAGGTTCTTTTATTGATTTTTATAGATCTGTCGATTTGTAGTGCATCAAAACCAAATAAAAATTTACATTTATTATAGAACAGAACAAAAGTACATATTTACAAAACAAAATCAAAACCTGTCATACCTCAATTTAACCACGCTACACAACATACAGCTATCTGATAAATTACAACAGAAAACAAACTAAAATATATAATCTGGAAATAAAGTCAGTCCATTATTTAAATTTATCACATGTTTTTCATTCAAAATTTTAAAGTCTTTTCAAATTGCTATCAATACTATGTTAAAAAATTCTTGAAATCTGTAATTCACAACTATATTAAGCCAATTCTAATGTGATAGCTCCATCTCCTGCTATATAAGTCACCAAAATAAGCTCCTATTTTAGCCTCTAGAAATATTATTGCTGTAGATTCGCATGAAAATCACAAGGTTCACTTTGAAAACAAGAGCTCATATATATATATATATATATAATACAAGTTTAATGTAGCTTATTGTCTTGTCAAGAACTACTCCTGAAAAGAGTGTCTCAGCGGTACATTTGTTCGACCAAGCTTAGATGTGTGCTGCCCTACAGAATTTTGCCAGTAAGGACATCGGATAAAAATAATTAATAAAAAAGCTTTAACGCAAATATAAACATGACAAACGAACGAACCGACAAATGAACGAACAGAAAATCTATGTCTCTCCATCTTTTGTCGGCTGAACATAACACATTTTTAGCACGTTCAGTGCATTCAGATCTATATTAATCAAAGACAAATGTATATCTATATTAAACAATGTATGTTTAAATTAAAAATAATAGCAATCAATAAACAGGTGCACATATCTAAATACCAACGTATTTAATTAAATAATCACTAGATGCTTTCCGTTATTTACAGATCTTTGGGACTCAGTGGCCCAGTGGTTAAGGAAGCAAGTCATCTACTATTGATCCGTGGTTGGTCAACGCTGATGTTGTGGGTTTAAGTCTCAATGCTGGCAGGGTGCACTCAATTCAATCTTAATTGACAAGGATTTCAAGTTTTCTCCGAGTACTCCTGCCCCAATAAAAAACTTACCGCCGTGATATAGCTGAAAAATGTCTAAAAATGACGTTAAAACCCTTCAAACTAACAAACATACATATATTAATTTCAAAACGTCAGATAACTGTAGTCATTGACGACGTCGGTTTCACAATTTTCTGTTTATGTTTTATTCACAGTTGACGTTTCATTGCGTACTACATCATTACAATTGTACCACTTCCTGTGTCAGCATCTTGTGAGTACAGAGGAAACGGTGAGAAAGAAACGATTGATGTGCACAATATTTGATTTTTTAAGTTATGATGAAAATCTTGCCAAAATAACAAGTGGAAGTATTGGAGAAGGACTAGAAATGAAAGGTAGTGATTATGATGTAATGTTTGTTTTGAAACGATATATCGTACATGAAGACACAGATAATATCAAACTTGATCCAAATAAAATAAAATTAATCATGGAAATTCAGGACACCAAACCAGGCTTTACTCAACTACGAGTCGTTAATTATTCTTCTCGTACAAACGAACTATTGGAACAAAGAGGCAATTCATTCTACATGTCCAGTGAGCTATTCAAACTACACTTTTTAAACGATTGGAAAAATCTATTATTATTTCCTTCTAAAATTCATGGGCCATGTATATCAGACATAGAAGACACTATAGACCATGCATTATGTTTTCATAATCCACATTGGATACATGCCGCTGAAAAATTGGATAAGCAGAGGACTAGCATCATGGCCTAGCAGTGACGTCAAATCAAAGATAAGTGACCATGGGGTTCTTTTTGTACCGATTGGTTGTAGAGGATCTGTTAATGAAACACTGGAATGGCGCATTTCATTTTCCGTTGCAGAGAAGCTGTTGATATACTCATTTAGTCATACACAATTATAGTGTTATGCTTTGATGAAAATATTAGTTAAGGATGTAATAAACAGTAATACTAATTGTAGAAATCTACTTTGCTCATATTTTATCAAAACAATTATATTCTGGGTGTCCGAGGAAACACCAATGACAGAATGGAGACCAGAAAATTTCATACAATGTTTCTTAAGATGTTTCAGAAGGTTGCTGTACTGTGTACAATACTCAATGTGTCCTCACTATTTCAACAGGGAACAATGTTACTGGAACATTTAAACACATTATTTAGTTTCGGTTGGCGGTGTGTGCTTTTCTCTGAACAATTTCAAAATTTCACCATCTCTTCAAATGAATTGCCGAACACATCAGACATAAATAGCACACAATTTCGACGTTTTTTAGTGTCATTTGAATTATTTTTTGGTATTAGGCTTGTACTTATTACACGTAATTCTTACAGAAAATGTATCGGAATATTTAATGTCTACAAGTCTACCATTATTAAGTTGATCTATCTGCCCTGCGGGAGTAGTATCTGTTCAGTAATTAAGCAAAATATTGTAACTCCTTCTGATATCAATAAAAAGATGTACTCTCAATGCCGGGAACAATTAGCGTACCTTTTACAAAGTATCCACCATGATGCAGTATCTGGCTGGATATATTTAGCGGCATTTTTCTACAAAACAAAACAGTACAGCAATGCTCTGTATATACTGTCTTATGCAATGATGAAGTGCACGCCAGAGAAAGTGTACTATCAGACAAGTCTATCTCAAATTCAACTAAACTTGACGAAATCCACAACTTTGCAAAGAATTGGAATATTACGTGTTATGAAACTTGTAACTGTGTTTGAGCTAATATTTAGAAAAGATTCTGAATTGATACCAAAAGAATTGGCATTGGACGGTTTATTCCATTTACATGATCAAATATTTCCTCCAGTTGCATTTGCTCATTTCCTTTGTTTTCTTTGTCATTATCATCTAAATGACATACAACAATGTTACACGTCTATAAGAGATTTACATCAAACTATTGAAGAACAATATTTTATCGCACATTCATACGATACAGGACAAAGCTACTACCTTCTTGGAGTGGCTCTACAGTTAGTAGGACAGACAGATTTGGCTATAAGTGCATTCATTAAAGTCACTCAATACGAAACACGTCTTAGGCCAAATGCAGCAGCAAAGCGACTTTCAATGATGTACACGCAAAAAGATTAATGAGAATTTTTAATGATACTGTTTGATTTATTAATTATGTTGTATTATGTTTGTTCCTTTTTCTTTCATTTACTTTCTGTAAATATATAAAAAGTATATTTGTTACAACGACAGATTTATTATTTGAATATCTTAACTTCTTGATATTGTAAGTTCGTGCACGTCTTGATATGTTGACAATTTGTTTTACATTTAAAATACTACAGATATATTATACAATAGACTGATTATATTAGAAAACTATTGTCGTTGTTTATTAAGATAAAAGTATAACTATTTAACAAGAACTATTAAGTAGTAAAATTATTATTACAACATCCATCGTAATAGATAGAGGAGAAAATCTTAAAAGAACCATGGCACAACACATTGAAAAGGTACGGTATCTAAAGGGTATGTAATTTAAAAATAAAAACACTTTAACTCTTGGGCACTTCGAGTTTGGCTTTTGTAAATTCTAAGACGAAAGCCCGGGAATGTCTGTCTTCATTAAACTCACATAATTTATTGTTTATTTATTTGAATGGTGTTTTAACGCCACTTTCCGCAATTTTTCAGCTTTATCATGGCGTCCAGTTTTTATTGGGAAGGGTAGCGGGAGTAGTCGAAAAACAAAACCCCGACCGCTGCTAAAAAAACTGACAATCCTTGTCAATAAAGATGAATAGAGTCAAGCGCACCCTGCCCGATGTGAGACTCGAACCCGCAATCTCAGTGTTGACAGACCAAGTGATCAATAGAAAACTACCTTAAAACACTTGTCCACCGAGACCCCTATACTAACTAGTATATAATGTCCCTGTTCATCTGAAGTCACCAAAAGAAACTGGATAAAAACTCCAATAACTACCAAATCGAATATAAAAAGTTAAATATCAGTCAACGTATTCGAATGAACAATTGTAGGACAACCTGGATACATTATACACCGACATCAACCTTCCCTCAGGTCTTCAATCGGCTTCTTTAAATGTTGAAACAGGAATGAAAAACTATTATTATAATCTTCATAAGAAAATAGCAAAGAAAACCTACCGAACAACAAGAGCCGAAAGTCAAGGAACAGTTACAAATCCGGATTTAAATAACACAGCACAAGTTCCAAAAACATAAATTACAGAAAGAAAGTAACCCGAAAACAATAAAAAAAACCATGGGTGCGCACAGGTGCTCCGGACGAGTAAGCAGTGCCTGCTTCAGGAGAGATAACATCAACCTAGGTACAATAAACCCTTGTTTGAGTAGTTTAGCAGTCAACAGCAGTGATCGGTCTAGAAAATCTTAATACCGATCGCGAAATCTAGAATAAGGTATAAGTTGGGAAATGTACACAACATATGCTGGAGCTGCTGTCGATGAACAGTGTGTTGACAATTTGAAAGTTGAAGTCATCACGTTTGTCGTAGAGTCTTGTTTGTAGTTTTCCTGGGTCTATTTCTAGAAGTAAGTCTAAGTGAGAGGCTGACCTTAGTGTATTGGTGGTGACTTTAATTTCAAGCTCGCTAGGGTAAATTGATTGTCAATAGTCACCAACTTTTGCATTGTTGAGGGACAAAACATCATCAATATAGCGGAATATTAATTTAAAGGTCTAGGCCAGTGTCTTTTTATTTCTTCTTCAGTAGGCCTTTTAGGAACTCAGACTCATAAGAATACAAAAACAGATCTGTGAGGAGAGGAGCACAATTAGTACCCATTGGAATACCAACAGTCTGTTGAAAAACATGTCCCCCAAACATGACGAATATGTTGTCAATCAGAAAATCGAACATGTGACAGAATTGGTCTTCAGTATATTTAGTATTTGATTTGGAGTCATTGAGGACGAAACAAGTTCTATCATGACTAATTACCAGGTATTTATATGATCTCTCTCAGTTTTTCTTGAAAAAGTATCGTTTTATAAGATGTTTAATTCTGGTTTTAAGCTGCGTATGAGGGATAGCCGTATAGAGTAACAAAAAATCAAATATTTTAATGCTCTTACAATGGGAAAGAGATCGAGACCTCAAGATGTCTATCAGGTAATTGACTCTAACGACGATTTCGAAATCACAAACTCTTTACGTTAATTTTGAGAACAAGGCGTAAAACGGGGGCTTAAGAGATATTTTGACTTGTTTATTTGTTAATTGCTTATTTATTACCTGATATTGATGATGAAAAAATGAAAGACCAATAAAAGACCTACATAATAAGCGGAGCACATGCAAATATAGATTATGATTTTTATACCAAAGTAGATTTAAACAAAGGTATGTTATAGATAAAAATTAATTTAAAAATAGAATAGAAAAGAGGAAGAAACGTAAATCTCTTTATAATAAAAAAAGTCACAAAAAATTTGGATTTTTATTTAATTAAAGATTTTAAAGATTTTGATGTAAGAATTTTAAAAAATGCAAGTTATACACAGATACTTATAGAATGAGATAAACCTACCAAGGAAGTCCTTACAACTAATATTTAAAATGTAAATAAAATTATGAAAAATGTATATATAATAATACAATAAAAAAATTCAGTTACAGTAGAATATATATAGTTAAGATATATTATATAGTTCAGTAAGTAATTACAAAAGTTAATTATTGAATAAATTGGTTTGACAACATACTACATTTTTGGTTTATTTTAAATTCTGAAAATAATATTTAGTTATCAACAATGTTTATGCAAACGAAAGTTAGTTTGACGTTTGGAATACATGTAATTGTAATTTTAAGGTTAATTAATATCAAAATAATTCAATGGAAATCATAATATGTCGGTATATTTTTCTTTGATTTTACAACGATGCTCGACGGAAAGACACGATAACTGTTGATCTTAATCCCCCCCCCCCGCCAAAAAAAAAACAAAAACAAACAAACAAAAAACAGAAAATATATAATATATCATAGCATAGACAAAACAAAAACATAACAAAACAAAACAAAACAAAACAAAACAAAAAAAACAACATAAAAGTAAAACAAAACAAAAGACATACAAAAAAACCCCACACAGAATCACTAGACTACGGGATTTCGAAAAGGTCAGTGCCAAAGAGATGCAGAGCAGAGTAGGCATCTAGAGTTGGTCATACACACGGAACGAACTTATACGTAAATTATTCGTAATTTCTATAAACTTTTATTCACAATCTCTAGGGAATGGACTAATTTTTCTTTAATTAAACTCCTTTTAGTTTTACTTTATTGCATAATAAACCCCAAGAGGTTAAGCATACACAAACATACAAAAACAATGAACATGTTACTGTACATATACAACCTAAGATAATATAGTATTTACAAATATGTATGAATTTGACCAATGTGGATCTCATTGTCGCAACTCAAATGATTGCTTTACAAAATCAACAACCATGGGTAAAACATCCTTATTTAGGTTAAGAACAAAAATTAATTTATCAATGGCATCAAGCTGGTTAAAATTAACATATTTTGTTTGTATAAAATCAATAAATGTTCTTCTTATATTATTATTAATTTGACAATGAAAAAAGAAATGAGCTTCATCATCAGTTATTTTACAAGATTTACAGAGTCTTTGTTCTCTTGGTATATTCTTGTATCTACCAAGTTCAATCTCTAAGTTATGGTCACTAATGCGTAGTTTGGTAAGTATTCTTCTACTGTTAAAGTTTTGAAGATTTAAATAGTCTGAAACATTAACGTCAGACTTTAGCTTGCTGTAAAGGTATAATTTCGAAGAAGCGTCAAAGCTAGATATTTTATTTATTACGAGTTCATCATATTTCTCTTTAATAGTCTTTTTGATTTCTCTTTTTATGTGTAACTTAATTCCTTAAAACTTTTATTATCATTTTCAAAATTTTCATAGTCTATTCCAAATTCCGTCATTACAGATCTAGCAAAGCTATACCAAGTATACACACCATCTGTGTGGAGATTTGTATTCAAATAGAATGCTTCTTTTACGAGAGGGTTAATATCTATACAGTTTAGTCTAGAAAAATAGCAAAGAACTTGTGTTTTAATAAAAGAATCTAGTGGTAATCTACCAAGTTCAGATTTTGCAGCAATATTACATGATGTTTTTCTTACACCCAAAACACTTTTACAAAATTTATTGTGTCCCTTTTCAAAAGTAGGTTTATCAGAAAATGAAAGAATATCGACATTTTTTCCACTTACATTAGATCTTTGAAGTGCTTTATGCATTGACAAATAATCATCCATATACCAGATCTCACTGTTATATAAAATTATAGGTCTGATTAAATTGTCAAATAATTTACATGGTAGTTCTACTGGTATATGTTTAAAGTTAGACATATACTTTTTAATAGAAAATAGTGCTTTTAATCCCTTTTTGGAAAGTTCCTGAGATGACATAAATTTTCCTGGTGCCTAAGAAGTTAAATTCTTTCACTTCATTTAATATATTATTTTTATAACAGAAATTATTAGAAATTTGACTTGCCTTGGCATTCTTTTGGAAAACAATAATTTTGGTTTTACTTGTATTGACTGTTAATTGCCATTTATGACAATACAGTTCCAACTTATTAAGTGCTTGCTGTAGTCCTGAGGCTGTTTCTGATAAAATTACCAGATCATCAGCAAAGCTTAATGTACTAAGATATGTCTTATCCAAACATAAAGGATCACAATGGTTATCAAATTCTGAATGCAAGTCATTAATGAAACAATTAAACAATGTGGGGCTCAAGCTATCACCTTGTTTTACACCTCTTTTGATTTGAAAATAGTCTGAAAAAGTGTTTTCAATTTTAATCGAAGACTCACACGATTTATACATATCTTTAATAATGTTAAAAAGTTTAATGCCAACATTGTTTTCCCTCAGTTTATACAGGAGCCCATCATGCCACACTGTATCAAAGGCACGTTTTAAATCAACAAAACAAGAAAATATTTTGGTTTTCTTTTTAGTTAAATACTTAGTTATTAAAGATTTTAATATAAATATACTATCCGTTGTCCTGTGATTGACTCTAAAACCAAATTGTTAGTGAACATCTGTATTTGTAATTATTCGTTTCTTTTTTTTACGTCTATGTGATATGAATTTAGGCAAAAAATACAGGAATGGGTGCTAGCAATACATAAATAAACACTGACCGAAAATGTAAAAGTACCCTTTTTAATGAATCTTTAATCAAACATTTTTCGGCTTTCGTTAGTCGGAAAGGTTTAATATTTCATATGGTGGTATTGTTCCAATGTATTGTCCGATCTAAGTTATCTTCAGATCTGATGGCTCCTTACTTCTTGTTTGCCGCATATACGCTCAAAAAAAAATTCCACAAAGTGTATCCCGGCTTCCGTAGGTCGGAATGATTTGATATTTGAAACCTGGATTTGTATTAATGAATTGTTTACTGTAAATGATTTTCATACCTCCCCACACCTAATTCTTGTTAACGTTAAGAAATGTTTCGTAAATATTTCCCTGCGTCTGCTAGTAGACATATTTCAAGATTTGGAATAGCCATTTGTACGCAAGTTGCATACCTGTCAGACCCCTTATTCCTGTTTGAGGCGCATGTGCCACCGCAAGTTTCTTGGCTTTTTGTAAGTCGGAATGGTTTTATATTTGGTACTCCGTTATTTGTATTAATCAATTGTACATTGAAGGCGTTTTTCACTCATATTCTCTCACCACTTTAATTAAGCTGTCGTCCCTCTCATAAGTTTCTTCGGTATTTAAAACCTTTTTCATACAGCGCTTTTGAGTAATCAGAACACGCCAGCATTGACATTTTATAAATTTGGTTAAAATTTTATTTTGCACGAAAGTATTACATTATATGACATGATGATATTTTCTGATGGTTGTGGCAGGCGATAATAATTTAGTGTTCCCTCATTTTATACTGAAAAGATTAAATTGAGAAGAAGACATGTAATTCCACGATATCGCTGATTGACACTAACATTGAATCGAAACATTACAAGCAGAAAATTACATCCCATAAACGGACGATTGTCAGAGCTTTCAATCAAGAAAGAGATAGTGCGGACAGAACTACTCATAACAATATGAGACTCCCCTTCTCCCCTACCAACCCCAAAAAACACACTATGAACCCCATAAATAAAAAAGGGGAATGCACCAATAGATCAGTCTATTTTACATATCCACAAAATGCATTAGGCTGCGACTAGCAGTGTCCGAGAACTTTGGCGGACAATATTTACCTTAAAGAAAAAGAAGCAAAAATAGGAAACAAATAATATGTCTCCCAAATTCCTTTGAGAGACATAACAAAATAGGAGGTACATGTATATACATTCAGTATACAAACACTTAGCATAGATCAAAATCTTCTGTGCGATTTTGATTGTATATCTCAAGTTGTACATTACATAATATAGTATGCACAATTATCAAAATTAATTTGCATATCTTCCTCTTCATGCTTTATATAGACCTAAAAATCAATATTTCTGATAGATTATTCGGTTACAAGCTAAAACTTTTAATGCAAAGCATCAGTTCGCCGCCGATTTATTCTACATTCTGCACGTGTTTGTCAAAGTGATTTCTAAAAACAAGACACTTGAACTTATTTCCCATAAGTTTCTATGTAAAGCTAAGCCCTGCTGTTGTGGCTAGTTTCAATTGCCAATTTCTAAATTTGTACACATGTAATCTTTTGTCATATATTAAATCATAAATATACTTGAATTAAAACTAATATTCACGTGGTTCATTTAAATTATTGACAAATTATTTATTTATTGAATCTTACAAATATCGGCATACTCTGGAATTGTCTACGCAAAATAGCCTTTTATTCTGGTTTCCGATTTTTCAAGCTACGCTTGTCGATAGAGCTATCAACGAAAGACTTAGTACCAGGATAAAAAATGGTCTCCCTCTATTATTAACTTCCGTAAATAGAATACTAAAAAAAGTTATTATTACATGAAACTTTGATAGCACAAAAGCAATTTTGAAGTCGAACCTCATACACTATCTTTATTTTTCACTCAAGTTAAATGATTAACATTCTTGTAGCAAAATTCTGTTCATTTATGGTAACTAAGTGTAGTTAAAAGTATGTTCTCCTTTATCCATTGTTAGCAACGAAAGCAAATAACATGCATGCTCCTTAATCGTTGGCAGTAATAATGGTATTGTACAAAACCGTATTTCTCAATTTATTCGAATAAAAAAACTGATTTATATCTTTCAGTTCTTTCTTTTACTATTCAATTAAAAATTAAAATGTTAATTTGATATGATAAAATTAAATTTTTGGCACCAAACGACAGCTAAATCAATATTCTACGTATAGGAAAAGAGTCGATTTACAAAAAAAAATTTTGTCGTAAAAGGTTATTTTATGATTTTAAGGTCTACATCTGCATTTTTTATTTATTAAATAAAATTAGTTGAACAAAAATAAAAATAACGGAGTAAAAAAAACTGAATATATGGATTGTCATATCTATGCTTTATCGTCTTTAAATATATTTATTCGCTACAGTAAATCCTAACAAATTTGGAAAAACTTAACTGCAATTTCATCGGTTTGCACTTGTTTAGATCGTTTTTAATTGTGTAATAATACTTTCACAAAAATCATAGAAGTCGGTTGATTACAAACGGCTCCAACCCACAAAAAACAGCAAAGCTTTATTTTTTTATCATTGAAACCAAGGTACACGTGGTATCCATAGAGGAAACGCTCTGTAGAGCTCAAATATTACAAAATTAAATGGCCAGTTCCTTAAGTTCCTTATCATTATTTTTATATTCCAGTGATACACCAAATTTTTCATTTAAACATGAGTATTGCAGAAAGTTAGGATGTACAGTACCCTGAAGTCTAAACCCTTTGACTGTGATTACTACAACGCAATTCGTTAATTTAAACCTGATAGCCACGTAAATTCTTCAGTACAGAAATACCCAAACTAATACAATATAATATATATATATAGCCAGGTTATCCAATAAAGCATTTTAAAGATACAGGCACGAAAACGATCCAAAAACAATCCACGAATCGGGAGTTGTGCTTAAAAAAGAGGGGAGAAAACACATGCTTAAATTCTGGCCGGTTCAGAGTGTATCGGAGTTTATTTGTTTGTTTGTTTGTTTGGTGTTTAAGCTCACTTTCAGCCATTTTTAACCTATATTGTGGCGTAAGTTTTTATTGGGTTAGGAAGGTTGAGAACACCCCTTGAAATTCGGCAGGAAAACTGGTTATTCTCGTCAATTAAGATTAGAGTCGAGTACACCCTGCCCGCAGAGAGACTCGAACCCGCAACCTCAGTGTTGATAAACCACGTGATCGAAAGTAGACAAACTACCTTAACCACTTGACCACTGAGGTCCCTATAGCGGAGTCAGAGAAGTTGAAGTGTTGAAAATATGCCCTGTAACACAAATTGTCATTTCAAGGTTCCAAAAGATTGAAATATAGCGGAGAGAGACCTCTCGACTTTGTGTAGTAGAGTTTTTATCTGATTATGTACATATATACCCGACCAGCTACCTCGAATTCATTTTAGCGTTGCTGTGGAAAGTAAAAGTTGTTTTTACATAAGGAGTTAGGCAAGATGGCCTGCTATATTAATTAATGAAAAACAATACAGGAGTTAAGTTCTTTGCAATTATTAAAGACTTGTATTATGCATGCCATTCTTCAATTAAAATAGATAATAAATGTTCTAACTATTTTTATCTTAAAAGAGGTGTGAAACAAGGTTACAGTCTTAGCCCCACATTTTTTAACTAATTTTTAATGACTTGCATGACATATTCGATCATACTTGTGATCAGTAGAATCTTAATGACACATTTTATCTTGTTTAACCTTTGAAGATGATCTTATTATATTTCCTCATTCTCATAAAGGACTTCAAAATGCTCTAAATAAACTTCACAGATATTTTTATGACTAGCAGCTAGCAGTTAATACTAAAAAAAGCAAAATATTGACTTTTCTAAATAAACTCTCGGCTACACCTGCTATCTTTTTTCGACAACAAACAGTTATTAGTTGTCATAGAATATAACTATTTAAATAAGTAGAATATAAGAAAAGAACTTAAATAGATTATAAAGGCAATTTTAAATAGGGAGAACAAGAATTATCCAAAAAAGGTTTAAAAGTATTTTTTTCTCTGAGAAAGCATTTTTCTAATTTTAATTATGTCAGTGAAACTTTCAAGCAAATTATTTGATATATTGATCAGACCAAAACTGACATGCAATAGTGAAATTTGGTATATGGATGAATATATTCACCACTACAGAGCAAATAATAGGGCAGTAAAATTCCACCCCCCCAAATACTTTAAAGTTATCTTAGGACTTAAAAGAAATGCCTGCAACATTGCTGCAAGATCAGCATTAGGACGTCTCCCAGTCAGTTGTTTTATTAAAATTCAAGCCTTGTTAAACTTTACTAGAATACTTTCATTAAACACTAACCCTATAATAAAAGAAGCATATCTTGTAAATAAAAAATATTCATGAGGATGGTAATTATTCATGGTATACATTTATTAAAAATATTTTTAAAGAACAAAGCTTGAATTTTGAAGATTTCACTTCCATAAATTCTGAATATTCAAGAATTCAATCTGATAATAAATGTTGATATTTGTTTTAAACTTTAGAAAAATAACATTATATAACCCCATTTAAAATGCTGTAATTTAAATTTCAAAGATTAAATGCAATGTGTTAAATTTGTGTGTATGTTATTTGTGCCGAAAAAATCTCAAGTGTGTCCCTAAACTTACTCTACGAGAAAATAACATTTACATGTCAAATTATTTTGTACCAACTGCTGTTTTCAGCTTTTTCCTTTGCACTGAACTGCTTCATTAACGTTAAAACCTTGTGAATGGGACAAACAGACTATCTTTACTTTCCCAGGCAAATAACGTACTAGTTTCGTCTACTATAATTATATGGGACAACTAATTGCCAACGATACAATTTTGAATTGATCAATCACTAAAAGTATATGATTTTTAAATACATTTCTTTAAAAAAGTCAAAAGTGATTTTGAAATTACTATAGTTTCAAGTAACATCAAAAAATATGTTTAATGTATACGTAATCATTCGAGTATTACGCCGTAAACCTATCAGTAACACGTTTTAGACTACCAGTACGAACACCTGACGTTACGTTATATAGCGGTCTCTGGAAAAACTTAATAACTTAACAGATGACTCAAAACTTTATCTATATAGTAATCTTAAGATCGAATTTAAAATGGAAAATTATTTGAAAGAAGAGACAAAAATTATAAACAGACAGATTATAACACAATTTCGTACCATTGTTTACTAATCAAAACTGGACGCTATAAGAAAATACCAAGACAACAAAAACTTTGTAAACTATGCAAGATAAATATGACTTTTCACTTAATTGTTCATGCAATCATAACTTAAGAATTATTCTTTTTGATAAAATTAAAACTAATCATAATCAACTATTTTTAAAGATAAATATGACTTTTCACTTAATTGTTCATGCAATCATAACTTAAGAATTATTCTTTTCGATAAAATTAAAACTAATCATTATCAACTATTTTTAAACTTACTACCGGTTGACAAAATAAATTGTCTGCTTAACCCACAAAATAAATTTTTGACTGATTTATGTGACTTTTATAACAATCATTAGATTTGAGAAATAGGTCCATGTCAGTTTATGCTAAGTGCCACTACCACAACTACATTTGATACATGTATATTTATTATCTTTGGAATATGTCATATGTTTACTCATTTCATTCGGTGTTATGTTTTCACGTTGTGTTTATGTTAATATTACCCACGTGATATTGCCTTGACCCGTCTGGGTGTAATATTGCAATAAAGTTATAATATACAATTAATGACTTTGATATAGGTCGCTATCAGGATTTATCAGCCAGAGAAATGTAATATTCACCGAGCCGCTAGGCGAGGTGAATATACATTTTGAGGGCTGATAAATCCTGATAGGGACCGTATATCAAAGTCATTAATTGTTTTATTACATGAATAAAACCACCATCTCCATTGATCAGAAAAACTGAGGATGTATATTCTATTGGAGCGCCTGCTTACATTTTGAAATTGTTGTAATGTTAGTTACCCTTAATATGTTTTATTTAATACTGCATTTTGATATCAATTTGCTGATAATCCTGAAATTCCAGTTTCAAATATTGAGAAGAGTATAATTGAATGAATATATCGCAGACCCGACGTGTTGTTTACACGCACGATGTATGTATAGCTGACGTCATTGAATTGTGTACAATTAATACAATCGATTTGATTGGACGACTGAATTTATTAAGACGGCTATTCTGATTGGCTAAAACATAAAAACCAGGTCGATATCGGATTCCGCTTGACTACTATGCAGCGGAATCGTGCAGCGTACAAACATTTTATGTAATTTTATTCTACATTCTGCACGTGTTTGTCAAAGTGATTTCTAAAAACAAGACACTTGAACTTATTTCCCATAAGTTTCTATGTAAAGCTAAGCCCTGCTGTTGTGGCTAGTTTCAATTGCCAATTTCTAAATTTGTACACATGTAATCTTTTGTCATATATTAAATCATAAATATACTTGAATTAAAACTAATATTCACGTGGTTCATTTAAATTATTGACAAATTATTTATTTATTGAATCTTACAAATATCGGCATACTCTGGAATTGTCTACGCAAAATAGCCTTTTATTCTGGTTTCCGATTTTTCAAGCTACGCTTGTCGATAGAGCTATCAACGAAAGACTTAGTACCAGGATAAAAAATGGTCTCCCTCTATTATTAACTTCCGTAAATAGAATACTAAAAAAGTTATTATTACATGAAACTTTGATAGCACAAAATCAATTTTGAAGTCGAACCTCATACACTATCTTTATTTTTCACTCAAGTTAAATGATTAACATTCTTGTAGCAAAATTCTGTTCATTTATGGTAACTAAGTGTAGTTAAAAGTATGTTCTCCTTTATCCATTGTTAGCAACGAAAGCAAATAACATGCATGCTCCTTAATCGTTGGCAGTAATAATGGTATTGTACAAAACCGTATTTCTCAATTTATTCGAATAAAAAAACTGATTTATATCTTTCAGTTCTTTCTTTTACTATTCAATTAAAAATTAAAATGTTAATTTGATATGATAAAATTAAATTTTTGGCACCAAACGACAGGTAAATCAATATTCTACGTATAGGAAAAGGGTCGATTTACAAAAAAAAATTTTGTCGTAAAAGGTTATTTTATGATTTTAAGGTCTACATCTGCATTTTTTATTTATTAAATAAAATTAGTTGAACAAAAATAAAAATAACGGAGTAAAAAAAACTGAATATATGGATTGTCATATCTATGCTTTATCGTCTTTAAATATATTTATTCGCTACAGTAAATCCTAACAAATTTGGAAAAACTTAACTGCAATTTCATCGGTTTGCACTTGTTTAGATCGTTTTTAATTGTGTAATAATACTTTCACAAAAATCATAGAAGTCGGTTGATTACAAACGGCTCCAACCCACAAAAAACAGCAAAGCTTTATTTTTTTATCATTGAAACCAAGGTACACGTGGTATCCATAGAGGAAACGCTCTGTAGAGCTCAAATATTACAAAATTAAATGGCCAGTTCCTTAAAGGGAAACTTCGCGAAAAAATGAAAATTTGATATGTTATTCTTCAAATAAAAAGAAATATAATTGCCTTTCGATGTTTTATTGTATTCTTTAGCGTTACGCGTCTAGAGTGGTTTAAAGGTGGTAAAATTTTGTGTATGGGGGCCGCCATATTGACAGTATTTTATCATGTGACTGCGTTTGTGACGTGATAAATGTAATTATCCAGTAAATATGATAAATAATCCAGTTTAAAAATATGTTTTTCTGCCTTAGCTCTTTGAAGAATATATAAACTGTGGCGATGACTAATGACCGGCTGACAACATAAGATTACCAAATACGTCTTAATGCTTTAATGCTCTTTGTTTTAATAAAAGTATTTTTGGACACAAATTTTAACCTGTCTTTATTTAACTCAGATATAATTTACCTAATTATTTATTGTAATAAAAGATATATTTATATGATTATTTTTATATATAAAATAAAATTCTGGGGATAATTTTGCACGTCTTGAAACGGCAGTTGTACCTGGACGTGAAAATGTTACAGGTAAATCGTTACTCGTTTATGAAGGGTAATTAACAGAATTAGCAGGTAAACAAACAGGATGTTTATTGCAATTATTAGATCATTTGATGCCGACTTTGAAGTATGAATATTCGGACTTTTTCAAACGCTAACCAGATTAAAGGTTAATCATGCAATTCGAAATTAGAAAGGCACACCCCTCCTGCCAAGACAGGTATGATTTGAATACACCGAAGTGTCAGAACACAGGATGTATATAAGATTTCGAATACCTGATAAAGATGCCAAGGCTGAGGAAACGTAAAACTTACACGTTAACTCAAATATACACAACATGTAAAAGTTTGGAAACTGTGTTACGCACACGCACACTAAATGTTACCAGTAATAATAATTATAATAACAATTATAATAATTATAAATGTACTAAACGTGAAGTGAAATTTTGATGCGCGAAAACCGGAGTATTTAAAAATATTTCATTTAACGATCGTTATTTCTTAAATAGTCAACTTCGCTGCTTAATCTGATTAAGGTGAAAATATAATACGAATAATTTTGAATTTAATTAATATTTATGGACTTGTTTTCCTATCAAAACTGTGACTTTCTTTCCGTTTACCGTTATTGCTGCTGTGGAAATAGTCTTAGGTCGAAGTCTTTAAATTAGTTAACTACTTGTTACACATGCAAGTCGGTTTTCTTGCTTATATATAGATCAGGAATACGAAACGTAATCTTTCCACAACATTGTCTTATAATACAACCTTCTGTTATTGACCGTTTCGCGTTTTTATCATAAGACGACTTTTAAGGTACTTAGATGTCTAGTATCGCCATCTAGTGACAAGATGGTGACAAGATGGCGGACCTCCATAAGTGCATTTTTTACACGGTAAATTCCATGCAGAAACTTAACCACTGAAAATATAATAAAACATCAAGAGGCAAATGTGTTTCATTTTAGTTGAAGAATAACATATCAAATTTTCATTTTTTCGCGAAGTTTCCCTTTAAGTTCCTTATCATTATTTTTATATTCCAGTGATACACCAAATTTTTCATTTAAACATGAGTATTGCAGAAAGTTAGGATGTACAGTACCCTGAAGTCTAAACCCTTTGACTGTGATTACTACAACGCAATTCGTTAATTTAAACCTGATAGCCACGTAAATTCTTCAGTACAGAAATACCCAAACTAATACAATATAATATATATATAGCCAGGTTATCCAATAAAGCATTTTAAAGATACAGGCACGAAAACGATCCAAAAACAATCCACGAATCGGGAGTTGTGCTTAAAAAAGAGGGGAGAAAACACATGCTTAAATTCTGGCCGGTTCAGAGTGTATCGGAGTTTATTTGTTTGTTTGTTTGTTTGGTGTTTAAGCTCACTTTCAGCCATTTTTAACCTATATTGTGGCGTAAGTTTTTATTGGGTTAGGAAGGCTGAGAACACCCCTTGAAATTCGGCAGGAAAACTGGTTATTCTCGTCAATTAAGATTAGAGTCGAGTACACCCTGCCCGCAGAGAGACTCGAACCCGCAACCTCAGTGTTGATAAACCACGTGATCGAAAGTAGACAAACTACCTTAACCACTTGACCACTGAGGTCCCTATAGCGGAGTCAGAGAAGTTGAAGTGTTGAAAATATGCCCTGTAACACAAATTGTCATTTCAAGGTTCCAAAAGATTGAAATATAGCGGAGAGAGACCTCTCGACTTTGTGTAGTAGAGTTTTTATCTGATTATGTACATATATACCCGACCAGCTACCTCGAATTCATTTTAGCGTTGCTGTGGAAAGTAAAAGTTGTTTTTACATAAGGAGTTAGGCAAGATGGCCTGCTATATTAATTAATGAAAAACAATACAGGAGTTAAGTTCTTTGCAATTATTAAAGACTTGTATTATGCATGCCATTCTTCAATTAAAATAGATAATAAATGTTCTAACTATTTTTATCTTAAAAGAGGTGTGAAACAAGGTTACAGTCTTAGCCCCACATTTTTTAACTAATTTTTAATGACTTGCATGACATATTCGATGATACTTGTGATCAGTAGAATCTTAATGACACATTTTATCTTGTTTAACCTTTGAAGATGATCTTATTATATTTCCTCATTCTCATAAAGGACTTCAAAATGCTCTAAATAAACTTCACAGATATTTTTATGACTAGCAGCTAGCAGTTAATACTAAAAAAAGCAAAATATTGACTTTTCTAAATAAACTCTCGGCTACACCTGCTATCTTTTTTCGACAACAAACAGTTATTAGTTGTCATAGAATATAACTATTTAAATAAGTAGAATATAAGAAAAGAACTTAAATAGATTATAAAGGCAATTTTAAATAGGGAGAACAAGAATTATCCAAAAAAGGTTTAAAAGTATTTTTTTCTCTGAGAAAGCATTTTTCTAATTTTAATTATGTCAGTGAAACTTTCAAGCAAATTATTTGATATATTGATCAGACCAAAACTGACATGCAATAGTGAAATTTGGTATATGGATGAATATATTCACCACTACAGAGCAAATAATAGGGCAGTAAAATTCCCCCCAAATACTTTAAAGTTATCTTAGGACTTAAAAGAAATGCCTGCAACATTGCTGCAAGATCAGCATTAGGACGTCTCCCAGTCAGTTGTTTTATTAAAATTCAAGCCTTGTTAAACTTTACTAGAATACTTTCATTAAACACTAACCCTATAATAAAAGAAGCATATCTTGTAAATAAAAAATATTCATGAGGATGGTAATTATTCATGGTATACATTTATTAAAAATATTTTTAAAGAACAAAGCTTGAATTTTGAAGATTTCACTTCCATAAATTCTGAATATTCATGAATTCAATCTGATAATAAATGTTGATATTTGTTTTAAACTTTAGAAAAATAACATTATATAACCCCATTTAAAATGCTGTAATTTAAATTTCAAAGATTAAATGCAATGTGTTAAATTTGTGTGTATGTTATTTGTGCCGAAAAAATCTCAAGTGTGTCCCTAAACTTACTCTACGAGAAAATAACATTTACATGTCAAATTATTTTGTACCAACTGCTGTTTTCAGCTTTTTCCTTTGCACTGAACTGCTTCATTAACGTTAAAACCTTGTGAATGGGACAAACAGACTATCTTTACTTTCCCAGGCAAATAACGTACTAGTTTCGTCTACTATAATTATATGGGACAACTAATTGCCAACGATACAATTTTGAATTGATCAATCACTAAAAGTATATGATTTTTAAATACATTTCTTTAAAAAAGTCAAAAGTGATTTTGAAATTACTATAGTTTCAAGTAACATCAAAAAATATGTTTAATGTATACGTAATCATTCGAGTATTACGCCGTAAACCTATCAGTAACACGTTTTAGACTACCAGTACGAACACCTGACGTTACGTTATATAGCGGTCTCTGGGAAAACTTAATAACTTAACAGATGACTCAAAACTTTATCTATATAGTAATCTTAAGATCGAATTTAAAATGGAAAATTATTTGAAAGAAGAGACAAAAATTATAAACAGACAGATTATAACACAATTTCGTACCATTGTTTACTAATCAAAACTGGACGCTATAAGAAAATACCAAGACAACAAAAACTTTGTAAACTATGCAAGATAAATATGACTTTTCACTTAATTGTTCATGCAATCATAACTTCAGAATTATTCTTTTTGATAAAATTAAAACTAATCATAATCAACTATTTTTAAAGATAAATATGACTTTTCACTTAATTGTTCATGCAATCATAACTTAAGAATTATTCTTTTTGATAAAATTAAAACTAATCATAATCAACTATTTTTAAACTTACTACCGGTTGACAAAATAAATTGTCTGCTTAACCCACAAAATAAATTTTTGACTGATTTATGTGACTTTTATAACAATCATTAGATTTGAGAAATAGGTCCATGTCAGTTTATGCTAAGTGCCACTACCACAACTACATTTGATACATGTATATTTATTATCTTTGGAATATGTCATATGTTTACTCATTTCATTCGGTGTTATGTTTTCACGTTGTGTTTATGTTAATATTACCCACGTGATATTGCCTTGACCCGTCTGGGTGTAATATTGCAATAAAGTTATAATATACAATTAATGACTTTGATATAGGTCGCTATCAGGATTTATCAGCCAGAGAAATGTAATATTCACCGAGCCGCTAGGCGAGGTGAATATACATTTTGAGGGCTGATAAATCCTGATAGGGACCGTATATCAAAGTCATTAATTGTTTTATTACATGAATAAAACCACCATCTCCATTGATCAGAAAAACTGAGGATGTATATTCTATTGGAGCGCCTGCTTACATTTTGAAATTGTTGTAATGTTAGTTACCCTTAATATGTTTTATTTAATACTGCATTTTGATATCAATTTGCTGATAATCCTGAAATTCCAGTTTCAAATATTGAGAAGAGTATAATTGAATGAATATATCGCAGACCCGACGTGTTGTTTACACGCACGATGTATGTATAGCTGACGTCATTGAATTGTGTACAATTAATACAATCGATTTGATTGGACGACTGAATTTATTAAGACGGCTATTCTGATTGGCTAAAACATAAAAACCAGGTCGATATCGGATTCCGCTTGACTACTATGCAGCGGAATCGTGCAGCGTACAAACATTTTATGTAATTTTATTCTACATTCTGCACGTGTTTGTCAAAGTGATTTCTAAAAACAAGACACTTGAACTTATTTCCCATAAGTTTCTATGTAAAGCTAAGCCCTGCTGTTGTGGCTAGTTTCAATTGCCAATTTCTAAATTTGTACACATGTAATCTTTTGTCATATATTAAATCATAAATATACTTGAATTAAAACTAATATTCACGTGGTTCATTTAAATTATTGACAAATTATTTATTTATTGAATCTTACAAATATCGGCATACTCTGGAATTGTCTACGCAAAATAGCCTTTTATTCTGGTTTCCGATTTTTCAAGCTACGCTTGTCGATAGAGCTATCAACGAAAGACTTAGTACCAGGATAAAAAATGGTCTCCCTCTATTATTAACTTCCGTAAATAGAATACTAAAAAAAATTATTATTACATGAAACTTTGATAGCACAAAAGCAATTTTGAAGTCGAACCTCATACACTATCTTTATTTTTCACTCAAGTTAAATGATTAACATTCTTGTAGCAAAATTCTGTTCATTTATGGTAACTAAGTGTAGTTAAAAGTATGTTCTCCTTTATCCATTGTTAGCAACGAAAGCAAATAACATGCAGGCTCCTTAATCGTTGGCAGTAATAATGGTATTGTACAAAACCGTATTTCTCAATTTATTCGAATAAAAAAACTGATTTATATCTTTCAGTTCTTTCTTTTACTATTCAATTAAAAATTAAAATGTTAATTTGATATGATAAAATTAAATTTTTGGCACCAAACGACAGCTAAATCAATATTCTACGTATAGGAAAAGAGTCGATTTACAAAAAAAAATTTTGTCGTAAAAGGTTATTTTATGATTTTAAGGTCTACATCTGCATTTTTTATTTATTAAATAAAATTAGTTGAACAAAAATAAAAATAACGGAGTAAAAAAAACTGAATATATGGATTGTCATATCTATGCTTTATCGTCTTTAAATATATTTATTCGCTACAGTAAATCCTAACAAATTTGGAAAAACTTAACTGCAATTTCATCGGTTTGCACTTGTTTAGATCGTTTTTAATTGTGTAATAATACTTTCACAAAAATCATAGAAGTCGGTTGATTACAAACGGCTCCAACCCACAAAAAACA
>OX104120.1:71288876-71373710 GCA_944474755.1 Limnoperna fortunei
AAACATCTGAAATAAAACAAAAACATGCCACACAAATGGCAATAAGATACTTATATTTATGAAAATGAATTTAGAAACAACTGAAATAAAACAGAAACACGCCACACAAATGGCAATAACTTAGAATATTAATGTAAATGAATAGAAATGTCTGAAATAAAACAAAAAAACATTCCACACAAATGGCAAGAACATACTAATATTAATGTAAATGAATAGAAATGTATGGAAATAAAACAGAAAAAGCCACACTGGTGGCAATAATGATGATATCTAAACATAACTTAATAGAAATGCCATAAATAAAAACCAAACAAGCCACACTCATGGCAATAACATCCCAATATCATTTTAAATGAATAGAAATGCCTGAAAGTATATTACAAAATTGCGACACAAATGACATTAACTTTCCAACATTATATAATGCAATAGAAGGTCTAAAATAAAACAAACATGCCACACAAACGGGAGTAATCTACTAATATTAATGTAAATGAATAGAAATGTCTGATATAAAACAAAAACATGCCACACAAATGGCAATAAGATAGTTATATTTATGAAAATGAATAGAAACATCTGAAATAAAACGGAAATATGCCACACAAATGGCAGTACGATACTAATATTAATAGAAATGAATAGAAACATCTGAAATAAAACAAAAACATGCCACACAAATGGCAATAAGATACTTATATTTATGAAAATGAATTAAGAAACAACTGAAATAAAACAGAAACACGCCACACAAATGGCAATAACTTAGAATATTAATGTAAATGAATAGAAATGTCTGAAATAAAACAAAAAAACATTCCACACAAATGGCAAGAACATACTAATATTAATGTAAATGAATAGAAATGTATGGAAATAAAACAGAAACATGCCACACAAATGGCAATGAGATACTTATACTTATTAAAATAAATAGAAACATTTGAAATAAAACAGAAACACCCCACACAAATGGCAATATGATATTAATGTAAATGAATAGAAACATCTCAAATAAAACAGAAACATGCCACACAAATGGCAATATGATATTAATGTAAATGAATAGAAACATCTGAAATAAAACAGAAACATGCCACACAAACGGGAGTAATATACTAATATTAATGTAAATGAATAGAAATGTCTGATATAAAACAAAAACATGCCACACAAATGGCAATAAGATAGTTATATTTATGAAAATGAATAGAAACATCTGAAATAAAACGGAAACATGCCACACAAATGGCAGTAAGATACTAATATTAATGGAAATGAATAGAAACATCTGAAATAAAACAAAAACATGCCACACAAATGGCAATATGATATTAATGTAAATGAATAGAAATGTCTGAAATAAAACAAAAAACATGCCACACAAATGGCAAGAACATACTAATATTAATGAAACTGAATAGAAATGTATGGAAATAAAACAGAAACATGCCACACAAATGGCAATGAGATACTTATACTTATTAAAATAAATAGAAACATCTGAAATAAAACAGAAACACCACACACAAATGGCAATATGATATTAATGTAAATGAATAGAAATATCTGAAATAAATATGATATTAATGTAAATAAATAGAAACATCTGAAATAAAACAAACATGCCACATATATGGCAAGAATATACTAATATTAATGTAAATGAATAAAAACATCTGAAATAAAACAGAAACATGCCACACAAATGGCAGTAACAAACTTATATTAATGTAAATGAATAAAAACATCTGAAATAAAACAAAAACATGCCACACAAATGGCAGTAACAAACTAATATTAATGTAAATGAATAAAAACATCTGAAATAAAACAGAAACATGCCACACAAATGGCAGTAACATACTTATATTAATGTAAATGAATAGAAACATCTGAAATAAAACAGAAACATGCCACACAAATGGCAGTAACAAACTAATATTAATGTAAATGAATAAAAACATCTGAAATAAAACAGAAACATGCCACACAAATGGCAGTAACATACTTATATTAATGTAAATGAATAGAAACATCTGAAATAAAACAGAAACATGCCACACAAATGGCAGTAACAAACTAATATTAATGTAAATGAATAAAAACATCTGAAATAAAACAGAAACATGCCACACAAATGGCAGTAACAAACTAATATTAATGTAAATGAATAGAAACATCTGAAATAAAACAGAAACATGCCACACAAATGGCAGTAACAAACTAATATTAATGTAAATGAATAGAAACATCTGAAATAAAACAGAAACATGCCACACAAATGGCAGTAACAAACTAATATTAATGTAAATGAATAGAAACATCTGAAATAAAACAGAAACATGCCACACAAATGGCAGTAACAAACTAATATTAATGTAAATGAATAGAAACATCTGAAATAAAACAGAAACATGCCACACAAATGGCAGTAACAAACTAATATTAATGTAAATGAATGGAAATATCTGAAATAAAACAGAAACATGCAACACAAATGGCAGTAACAAACTAAAATTAATGTAAATGAATGGAAATATCTGAAATAAAACAGAAATGTCCCACACAAATGGCAGTAACATACTTATATTAATGTAAATGAAAAGAAACATCTGAAATAAAACAGAAACATGCCACACAAATGGCAGTTACATACTAATATTAATGTAAGAATAGAAACATCTGAAATAAACAGAAACATTCCACACAAATGGCAATATGATATTAATGTAAATGAATAGAAACATCTGAAATAAACAGAAACATTCCACACAAATGGCAAGAACATACTAATATTAATGTAAATGAATAGATATATCTGAAATAAAACAGAAACATGCAACACAAATGGCAGTAACAAACTAAAATTAATGTAAATGAATGGAAATATCTGAAATAAAACAGAAACATGCAACACAAATGGCAGTAACAAACTAAAATTAATGTAAATGAATGGAAATATCTGAAATAAAACAGAAATGTCCCACACAAATGGCAGTAACATACTTATATTAATGTAAATGAATATAAACATCTGAAATAAGAAAGAAACATGCCACATAAATGGCAGTAACATACTAATATTAATGTAAATGAATAGAAACATCTGAAATAAAACAAAAACATGCCACACAAATGGCAATATGATATTAATGTAAATGAATAGAAACATCTGAAATAAAACAGAAACATGCCACACAAATAACAATATGATATTATTGTAAATGAATAAAAACATCTGAAATAAAACAGAAACATGCCACACAAATAGCAAGAACATACTAATATTAATGTAAATGAATAGAAATGTATGGAAATAAAACAGAAACATGCCACACAAATGGCAATAAGATACTAATATTAATGTAAATGAATAGAAACATCTAAAAAAAAGAGAAACATGCCACACAAATGGCAAAAACATACTAATATTAATGTAAATGAAAAGAAACATCTGAAATAAAACAGAAACATGCCACACAAATGGCAAGAACATACTAATATTAATGTAAATGAATAAAAACATCTGAAATAAAACAGAAACATGCCACACAAATGGCAAGAACATACTAATATTAATGTAAATGAAAAGAAACATCTGAAATAAAACAGAAACATGCCACACAAATGGCAAGAACATACTAATATTAATGTAAATGAATAGAAACATCCGAAATAAAACAGAAACATGCCACACAAATGGCAATAAGATACTAATATTAATGTAAATGAAAAGAAACATCTGAAATAAAACAGAAACATGCCACACAAATGGCAAGAACATACTAATATTAATGTAAATGAATAGAAACATCTGAAATAAAACAGAAACATGCCACACAAATGGCAATAAGATACTAATATTAATGTAAATGAATAGAAACATCTGAAATAAAACAGAAACATGCCACACAAATGGCAGTAACATTCTAATATTAATGTAAATGAATAAAAACATCTGAAATAAAACAGAAACATGCCACACAAATGGCAGTAACATAATAATATTAATGTAAATGAATGGAAACATCTGAAATAAAACAAACATGCCACACAAATGGCAGTAACATACTAATATTAATGTAAATGAATAGAGATGTCTGAAATAAAACAAACATGCAACACAAGAAAACGTAAATGCAAAATGTAAAACCCTTTTAGGAGGGGTCATACCCCGCAAACCAAGGAATGGCTAGGTCCTATTTCTATACCCCGGGGTACCTTCGGGGGTTAAAAAAGTAAATAAAAATAACAAGCCAAATAGGTAGCAACACCTTACCAAAATCAATGTAATTAACTAGAAAAGTCTGAAATAAAACAGAAAAAGCCACACTGGTGGCAATAATGAAGATATCTAAACATAACTTAATAGAAATGCCATAAATAAAAACCAAACAAGCCACACTAGTGGCAATAACATACCAATATCATTTTAAATGAATAGAAATGCCTGAAAGTATATTACAAAATTGCCACACAAATAGCATTAACTTACCAACATTATATAATGCGATAGAAAGCTCTAAAATAAAACAAACATGCCACACAAACGGGAGTAATATACTAATATTAATGTAAATGAATAGAAATGTCTGAAATAAAACAGAAACATGCCACACAAATGGCAATAAGATACTTATATTCATGAAAATAAATAGAAACAACTGAAATAAAACAGAAACATGCCACACAAATGGCAATAACATACTTATATTTATGAAAATGAATGGAAACATCTGAAATAAAACAGAAACATGCCATACAAATGGCAAGAACATACTAATATTAATGTAAATGAAAAGAAACATCTGAAACAAAGCAGAAACATGCCACACAAATGGCAAGAACATACTAATATTAATGTAAATGAATAAAAACATCTGAAATAAAACAGAAACATGCTACACAAATGGCAAGAACATACTAAGATTAATGTAAATGAAAAGAAACATCTGAAATAAAACAGAAACATGCCACACAAATGGCAAGAACATACTAATATTAATGTAAATGAATAGAAACATCTGAAATAAAACAGAAACATGCCACACAAATGGCAATAAGATACTAATATTAATGCAAATGAAAAGAAACATCTGAAATAAAACAGAAACATGCCACACAAATGGCAAGAACATACTAATATTAATGTAAATGAATAGAAATGTATGGAAAACAGAAACATGCCACACAAATGGCAATAAGATACTAATATTAATGTAAATGAATAGAAACATCTGAAATAAAACAGAAACATGCCACACAAATGGGAAGAACATACTAATATTAATGTAAATAAATAGAAATGTCTGAAATAAAACAAACATGCAACACAAGAAAACGTAAATGCAAAATGTAAAACCCTTTTAGGAGGGGTCATACCCCGCAAGCCAAGGAGTGGCTAGGTCCTATTTCTATACCCCGGGGTACCTTCGGGGGTTAAAAAAGTAAATAAAAATAACAAGCCAAATAGGTAGCAACACCTTACCAAAATCAATGTAATTAACTAGAAAAGTCTGAAATAAAACAGAAAAAGCCACACTGGTGGCAATAATGAAGATATCTAAACATAACTTAATAGAAATGCCATAAATAAAAACCAAACAAGCCACACTAGTGGCAATAACATACCAATATCATTTTAAATGAATAGAAATGCCTGAAAGTATATTACAAAATTGCGACACAAATGGCATTAACTTACCAACATTATATAATGCGATAGAAAGGTCTAAAATAAAACAAGCATGCCACACACACGGGACTAATATACTAATATTAAGAACATACTAATATTAATGTAAATGAATAGAAATGTATGGAAATAAAACAGAAACATGCCACACAAATGGCAATAAGATACTAATATTAATGTAAATGAATAGAAACATCCGAAATAAAACAGAAACATGCCACACAAATGGCAAGAACATACTAATATTAATGTAAATGAAAAGAAACATCTGAAATAAAACAGAAACATGCCACACAAATGGCAAGAACATACTAATATTAATGTAAATGAATAAAAACATCTGAAATAAAACAGAAACATGCCACACAAATGGCAAGAACATACTAATATTAATGTAAATGAATAGAAACATCTGAAATAAAACAGAAACATGCCACACAAATGGCAATAAGATACTAATATTAATGTAAATGAAAAGAAAAATCTGCAATAAAACAGAAACATGCCACACAAATGGCAATAAGATACTAATATTAAGGTAAATGAATAGAAACATCTGAAATAAAACAGAAACATGCCACACAAATGGCAAGAACATACTAATATTAATGTAAATGAAAAGAAACATCTGAAATAAAACAGAAACATGCCACACAAATGGCAAGAACATACTAATATTAATGTAAATGAATAAAAACATCTGAAATAAAACAGAAACATGCCACACAAATGGCAAGAACATACTAATATTAATGTAAATGAATAGAAACATCTGAAATAAAACAGAAACATGCCACACAAATGGCAATAAGATACTAATATTAATGTAAATGAAAAGAAACATCTGCAATAAAACAGAAACATGCCACACAAATGGCAAGAACATACTAATATTAATGTAAATGAATAGAAATGTATGGAAATAAAACAGAAACATGCCACACAAATGGCAAGAACATACTAATATTAATGTAAATGAAAAGAAATGTCTGAAATAAAACAGAAACATGCCACACAAATGGCAAGAACATACTAATATTAATGTAAATAAATAGAAATGTCTGAAATAAAACAAACATGCAACACAAGAAAACGTAAATGCAAAATGTAAAACCCTTTTAGGAGGGGTCATACCCCGCAAGCCAAGGAGTGGCTAGGTCCTATTTCTATACCCCGGGGTACCTTCGGGGGTTACAAAAGTAAATAAAAATAACAAGCCAAATGGGTATCAACACCTTACCAAAATCAATGTAATTAACTAGAAAAGTCTGAAATAAAACAGAAAAAGCCACACTGGTGGCAATAATGAAGATATCTAAACATAACTTAATAGAAATGCCATAAATAAAAACCAAACAAGCCACACTAGTGGCAATAACATACCAATATCATTTTAAATGAATAGAAATGATTGAAAGTATATTACAAAATTGCCACACAAATGGCATTAACTTACCAACATTATATAATGCGATAGAAAGGTCTAAAATAAAACAAACATGCCACACAAACGGGAGTAATATACTAATATTAATGTAAATGAATAGAAATGTCTGAAATAAAACAGAAACATGCCACACAAATGGCAATAACATACTTATATTTATGAAAATGAATAGAAACATCTGAAATAAAACAGAAACATGCCACACAAATGGCAAGAACATATTAATATTAATGTAAATGAAAAGAAACATCTGAAATAAAACAGAAACATGCCACACAAATGGCAAGAACATACTAATATTAATGTAAATGAATAAAAACATCTGAAATAAAACAGAAACATGCCACACAAATGGCAAGAACATACTAATATTAATGTAAATGAATAGAAACATCTGAAATAAAACAGAAACATGCCACACAAATGGCAATAAGATACTAATATTAATGTAAATGAAAAGAAACATCTGAAATAAAACAGAAACATGCCACACAAATGGCAAGAACATACTAATATTAATGTAAATGAATAGAAATGTATGGAAATAAAACAGAAACATGCCACACAAATGGCAATAAGATACTAATATTAATGTAAATGAATAGGAACATCTGAAATAAAACAGAAACATGCCAGACAAATGGCAAGAACATACTAATATTAATGTAAATGAAAAGAAATGTCTGAAATAAAACAGAAACATGCCACACAAATGGCAATAAGATACTAATATTAAGGTAAATTAATAGAAACATCTGAAATAAAACAGAAACATGCCACACAAATGGCAAGAACATACTAATATTAATGTAAATAAATAGAAATGTCTGAAATAAAACAAACATGCAACACAAGAAAACGTAAATGCAAAATGTAAAACCCTTTTAGGAGGGGTCATACCCCGCAAACCAAGGAATGGCTAGGTCCTATTTCTATACCCCGGGGTACCTTCGGGGGTTAAAAAAGTAAATAAAAATAACAAGCCAAATAGGTAGCAACACCTTACCAAAATCAATGTAATTAACTAGAAAAGTCTGAAATAAAACAGAAAAAGCCACACTGGTGGCAATAATGAAGATATCTAAACATAACTTAATAGAAATGCCATAAATAAAAACCAAACAAGCCACACTAGTGGCAATAACATACCAATATCATTTTAAATGAATAGAAATGCCTGAAAGTATATTACAAAATTGCCACACAAATGGCATTAACTTACCAACATTATATAATGCGATAGAAAGGTCTAAAATAAAACAAACATGCCACACCAACGGGAGTAATATACTAATATTAATGTAAATGAATAGAAATGTCTGAAATAAAACAGAAACATGCCACACAAATGGCAATAAGATACTTATATTTATGAAAATAAATAGAAACAACTGATATAAAACAGAAACATGCCACACAAATGGCAATAACATACTTATATTTATGAAAATGAATAGAAACAACTGAAATAAAACAGAAACATGCCACACAAATGGCAATAAGATACTGATATTTATGAAAATGAATAGAAACAACTGAAATAAAACAGAAACACACCACACAAATGGCAGTAACAAACTTATATTAATGTAAATGAATAAAAACATCTGAAATAAAACAAAAACATGCCACACAAATGGCAGTAACAAACTAATATTAATGTAAATGAATAAAAACATCTGAAATAAAACAGAAACATGCCACACAAATGGCAGTAACATACTTATATTAATGTAAATGAATAGAAACATCTGAAATAAAACAGAAACATGCCACACAAATGGCAGTAACAAACTAATATTAATGTAAATGAATAAAAACATCTGAAATAAAACAGAAACATGCCACACAAATGGCAGTAACATACTTATATTAATGTAAATGAATAGAAACATCTGAAATAAAACAGAAACATGCCACACAAATGGCAGTAACAAACTAATATTAATGTAAATGAATAAAAACATCTGAAATAAAACAGAAACATGCCACACAAATGGCAGTAACAAACTAATATTAATGTAAATGAATAGAAACATCTGAAATAAAACAGAAACATGCCACACAAATGGCAGTAACAAACTAATATTAATGTAAATGAATAGAAACATCTGAAATAAAACAGAAACATGCCACACAAATGGCAGTAACAAACTAATATTAATGTAAATGAATAGAAACATCTGAAATAAAACAGAAACATGCCACACAAATGGCAGTAACAAACTAATATTAATGTAAATGAATAGAAACATCTGAAATAAAACAGAAACATGCCACACAAATGGCAGTAACAAACTAATATTAATGTAAATGAATGGAAATATCTGAAATAAAACAGAAACATGCAACACAAATGGCAGTAACAAACTAAAATTAATGTAAATGAATGGAAATATCTGAAATAAAACAGAAATGTCCCACACAAATGGCAGTAACATACTTATATTAATGTAAATGAAAAGAAACATCTGAAATAAAACAGAAACATGCCACACAAATGGCAGTTACATACTAATATTAATGTAAGAATAGAAACATCTGAAATAAACAGAAACATTCCACACAAATGGCAATATGATATTAATGTAAATGAATAGAAACATCTGAAATAAACAGAAACATTCCACACAAATGGCAAGAACATACTAATATTAATGTAAATGAATAGATATATCTGAAATAAAACAGAAACATGCAACACAAATGGCAGTAACAAACTAAAATTAATGTAAATGAATGGAAATATCTGAAATAAAACAGAAACATGCAACACAAATAGCAGTAACAAACTAAAATTAATGTAAATGAATGGAAATATCTGAAATAAAACAGAAATGTCCCACACAAATGGCAGTAACATACTTATATTAATGTAAATGAATATAAACATCTGAAATAAGAAAGAAACATGCCACATAAATGGCAGTAACATACTAATATTAATGTAAATGAATAGAAACATCTGAAATAAAACAAAAACATGCCACACAAATGGCAATATGATATTAATGTAAATGAATAGAAACATCTGAAATAAAACAGAAACATGCCACACAAATAACAATATGATATTATTGTAAATGAATAAAAACATCTGAAATAAAACAGAAACATGCCACACAAATAGCAAGAACATACTAATATTAATGTAAATGAATAGAAATGTATGGAAATAAAACAGAAACATGCCACACAAATGGCAATAAGATACTAATATTAATGTAAATGAATAGAAACATCTAAAAAAAAGAGAAACATGCCACACAAATGGCAAAAACATACTAATATTAATGTAAATGAAAAGAAACATCTGAAATAAAACAGAAACATGCCACACAAATGGCAAGAACATACTAATATTAATGTAAATGAATAAAAACATCTGAAATAAAACAGAAACATGCCACACAAATGGCAAGAACATACTAATATTAATGTAAATGAAAAGAAACATCTGAAATAAAACAGAAACATGCCACACAAATGGCAAGAACATACTAATATTAATGTAAATGAATAGAAACATCCGAAATAAAACAGAAACATGCCACACAAATGGCAATAAGATACTAATATTAATGTAAATGAAAAGAAACATCTGAAATAAAACAGAAACATGCCACACAAATGGCAAGAACATACTAATATTAATGTAAATGAATAGAAACATCTGAAATAAAACAGAAACATGCCACACAAATGGCAATAAGATACTAATATTAATGTAAATGAATAGAAACATCTGAAATAAAACAGAAACATGCCACACAAATGGCAGTAACATACTAATATTAATGTAAATGAATAAAAACATCTGAAATAAAACAGAAACATGCCACACAAATGGCAGTAACATAATAATATTAATGTAAATGAATGGAAACATCTGAAATAAAACAAACATGCCACACAAATGGCAGTAACATACTAATATTAATGTAAATGAATAGAGATGTCTGAAATAAAACAAACATGCAACACAAGAAAACGTAAATGCAAAATGTAAAACCCTTTTAGGAGGGGTCATACCCCGCAAACCAAGGAATGGCTAGGTCCTATTTCTATACCCCGGGGTACCTTCGGGGGTTAAAAAAGTAAATAAAAATAACAAGCCAAATAGGTAGCAACACCTTACCAAAATCAATGTAATTAACTAGAAAAGTCTGAAATAAAACAGAAAAAGCCACACTGGTGGCAATAATGAAGATATCTAAACATAACTTAATAGAAATGCCATAAATAAAAACCAAACAAGCCACACTAGTGGCAATAACATACCAATATCATTTTAAATGAATAGAAATGCCTGAAAGTATATTACAAAATTGCCACACAAATAGCATTAACTTACCAACATTATATAATGCGATAGAAAGCTCTAAAATAAAACAAACATGCCACACAAACGGGAGTAATATACTAATATTAATGTAAATGAATAGAAATGTCTGAAATAAAACAGAAACATGCCACACAAATGGCAATAAGATACTTATATTCATGAAAATAAATAGAAACAACTGAAATAAAACAGAAACATGCCACACAAATGGCAATAACATACTTATATTTATGAAAATGAATGGAAACATCTGAAATAAAACAGAAACATGCCATACAAATGGCAAGAACATACTAATATTAATGTAAATGAAAAGAAACATCTGAAACAAAGCAGAAACATGCCACACAAATGGCAAGAACATACTAATATTAATGTAAATGAATAAAAACATCTGAAATAAAACAGAAACATGCTACACAAATGGCAAGAACATACTAAGATTAATGTAAATGAAAAGAAACATCTGAAATAAAACAGGAACATGCCACACAAATGGCAAGAACATACTAATATTAATGTAAATGAATAGAAACATCTGAAATAAAACAGAAACATGCCACACAAATGGCAATAAGATACTAATATTAATGCAAATGAAAAGAAACATCTGAAATAAAACAGAAACATGCCACACAAATGGCAATAAGATACTAATATTAATGTAAATGAATAGAAACATCTGAAATAAAACAGAAACATGCCACACAAATGGGAAGAACATACTAATATTAATGTAAATAAATAGAAATGTCTGAAATAAAACAAACATGCAACACAAGAAAACGTAAATGCAAAATGTAAAACCCTTTTAGGAGGGGTCATACCCCGCAAGCCAAGGAGTGGCTAGGTCCTATTTCTATACCCCGGGGTACCTTCGGGGGTTAAAAAAGTAAATAAAAATAACAAGCCAAATAGGTAGCAACACCTTACCAAAATCAATGTAATTAACTAGAAAAGTCTGAAATAAAACAGAAAAAGCCACACTGGTGGCAATAATGAAGATATCTAAACATAACTTAATAGAAATGCCATAAATAAAAACCAAACAAGCCACACTAGTGGCAATAACATACCAATATCATTTTAAATGAATAGAAATGCCTGAAAGTATATTACAAAATTGCGACACAAATGGCATTAACTTACCAACATTATATAATGCGATAGAAAGGTCTAAAATAAAACAAGCATGCCACACACACGGGACTAATATACTAATATTAAGAACATACTAATATTAATGTAAATGAATAGAAATGTATGGAAATAAAACAGAAACATGCCACACAAATGGCAATAAGATACTAATATTAATGTAAATGAATAGAAACATCCGAAATAAAACAGAAACATGCCACACAAATGGCAAGAACATACTAATATTAATGTAAATGAAAAGAAACATCTGAAATAAAACAGAAACATGCCACACAAATGGCAAGAACATACTAATATTAATGTAAATGAATAAAAACATCTGAAATAAAACAGAAACATGCCACACAAATGGCAAGAACATACTAATATTAATGTAAATGAATAGAAACATCTGAAATAAAACATGCCACACAAATGGCAATAAGATACTAATATTAATGTAAATGAAAAGAAAAATCTGCAATAAAACAGAAACATGCCACACAAATGGCAATAAGATACTAATATTAAGGTAAATGAATAGAAACATCTGAAATAAAACAGAAACATGCCACACAAATGGCAAGAACATACTAATATTAATGTAAATGAAAAGAAACATCTGAAATAAAACAGAAACATGCCACACAAATGGCAAGAACATACTAATATTAATGTAAATGAATAAAAACATCTGAAATAAAACAGAAACATGCCACACAAATGGCAAGAACATACTAATATTAATGTAAATGAATAGAAACATCTGAAATAAAACAGAAACATGCCACACAAATGGCAATAAGATACTACTATTAATGTAAATGAAAAGAAACATCTGCAATAAAACAGAAACATGCCACACAAATGGCAAGAACATACTAATATTAATGTAAATGAATAGAAATGTATGGAAATAAAACAGAAACATGCCACACAAATGGCAAGAACATACTAATATTAATGTAAATGAAAAGAAATGTCTGAAATAAAACAGAAACATGCCACACAAATGGCAAGAACATACTAATATTAATGTAAATAAATAGAAATGTCTGAAATAAAACAAACATGCAACACAAGAAAACGTAAATGCAAAATGTAAAACCCTTTTAGGAGGGGTCATACCCCGCAAGCCAAGGAGTGGCTAGGTCCTATTTCTATACCCCGGGGTACCTTCGGGGGTTACAAAAGTAAATAAAAATAACAAGCCAAATGGGTAGCAACACCTTACCAAAATCAATGTAATTAACTAGAAAAGTCTGAAATAAAACAGAAAAAGCCACACTGGTGGCAATAATGAAGATATCTAAACATAACTTAATAGAAATGCCATAAATAAAAACCAAACAAGCCACACTAGTGGCAATAACATACCAATATCATTTTAAATGAATAGAAATGATTGAAAGTATATTACAAAATTGCCACACAAATGGCATTAACTTACCAACATTATATAATGCGATAGAAAGGTCTAAAATAAAACAAACATGCCACACAAACGGGAGTAATATACTAATATTAATGTAAATGAATAGAAATGTCTGAAATAAAACAGAAACATGCCACACAAATGGCAATAACATACTTATATTTATGATGAATAGAAACATCTGAAATAAAACAGAAACATGCCACACAAATGGCAAGAACATATTAATATTAATGTAAATGAAAAGAAACATCTGAAATAAAACAGAAACATGCCACACAAATGGCAAGAACATACTAATATTAATGTAAATGAATAAAAACATCTGAAATAAAACAGAAACATGCCACACAAATGGCAAGAACATACTAATATTAATGTAAATGAATAGAAACATCTGAAATAAAACAGAAACATGCCACACAAATGGCAATAAGATACTAATATTAATGTAAATGAAAAGAAACATCTGAAATAAAACAGAAACATGCCACACAAATGGCAAGAACATACTAATATTAATGTAAATGAATAGAAATGTATGGAAATAAAACAGAAACATGCCACACAAATGGCAATAAGATACTAATATTAATGTAAATGAATAGGAACATCTGAAATAAAACAGAAACATGCCAGACAAATGGCAAGAACATACTAATATTAATGTAAATGAAAAGAAATGTCTGAAATAAAACAGAAACATGCCACACAAATGGCAATAAGATACTAATATTAAGGTAAATTAATAGAAACATCTGAAATAAAACAGAAACATGCCACACAAATGGCAAGAACATACTAATATTAATGTAAATAAATAGAAATGTCTGAAATAAAACAAACATGCAACACAAGAAAACGTAAATGCAAAATGTAAAACCCTTTTAGGAGGGGTCATACCCCGCAAACCAAGGAATGGCTAGGTCCTATTTCTATACCCCGGGGTACCTTCGGGGGTTAAAAAAGTAAATAAAAATAACAAGCCAAATAGGTAGCAACACCTTACCAAAATCAATGTAATTAACTAGAAAAGTCTGAAATAAAACAGAAAAAGCCACACTGGTGGCAATAATGAAGATATCTAAACATAACTTAATAGAAATGCCATAAATAAAAACCAAACAAGCCACACTAGTGGCAATAACATACCAATATCATTTTAAATGAATAGAAATGCCTGAAAGTATATTACAAAATTGCCACACAAATGGCATTAACTTACCAACATTATATAATGCGATAGAAAGGTCTAAAATAAAACAAACATGCCACACCAACGGGAGTAATATACTAATATTAATGTAAATGAATAGAAATGTCTGAAATAAAACAGAAACATGCCACACAAATGGCAATAAGATACTTATATTTATGAAAATAAATAGAAACAACTGATATAAAACAGAAACATGCCACACAAATGGCAATAACATACTTATATTTATGAAAATGAATAGAAACAACTGAAATAAAACAGAAACATGCCACACAAATGGCAATAAGATACTGATATTTATGAAAATGAATAGAAACAACTGAAATAAAACAGAAACACACCACACAAATGGCAATAACATAGAATATTAATGTAAATGAATAGAAACATCTGAAATAAAACAGAAACATGCCACACAAATGGCAGTAACATAGAATATTAATGTAAATGAATAGAAACAACTGAAATAAAACAGAAACATGCCACACAAATGGCAATAACATAAAATATTAATGTAAATGAATAGAAACATCTGAAATAAAACAGAAACATGCCACACAAATGGCAGTAACATACTTATATTAATGTAAATGAATAGAAACATTTGTAATAAAACAGAAACATGCCACACAAATGGCAATAAGATTCTAATATTGATGTAAATGAATAGAAACATCTGAAATAAAACAGAAACATGCCACACAAATGGCAATAAGATTCTAATATTAATGTAAATGAATAGAAACATCTGAAATAAAATGGAAATATGCCACACAAATGGCAGTAAGATACTAATATTAATGGAAATGAATAGAAACATCTGAAATAAAACAAAAACATGCCACACAAATGGCAATATGATATTAATGTAAATGAATGGAAATGTCTGAAATAAAATAAAAATGCAACACAAGAAAACGTAAATGCAAAATGTAAAACCCTTTTAGGAGGGGTCATACCCCTCAAACCAAGGAGTGGCTAGGTCCTATTTCTATACCCCGGGGTACCTTCGGGGGTTAAAAAAAGTAAATAAAAGTAACAAGCTAAATGAATAGAAATGTATGGAAATAAAACAGAAACATGCCACACAAATGGCAATACAATACCAGCATTAATCTTAATGTCTGAAATAAAACAGAAACAAGCCACACTTGTCAATATCAATCTAAATGAACAGAAATGGCTGAAAATAAATACCAGAATGGCCATAAGATATAAATATTACCGTATAAGTGGTTTTTTTCGCGGTGATTTAATTTTCGCTATATTCGCGGTAAGAGTTGTAACGCGAAAATAAAAACGCGCGAAATGTTCAGACAAATGATAGAGTTATTCATTATGATTACGGATCGCGAAAATAACATTACGCCAAAATAAACTCACGCAGTTTTTCAACAAAAACGCTAAATTTTCGCCACGCTAAAAAAACCACTTATACGGTATTGTAACTCACCAGTACAAGCCACACTAGTGGCAATATGATAGCAATATTAATGTAACATGCCAATACAACAAGCCACACTAGTGGCAATAAGATAGCAATAGTAATTTTATACGATAATACAAGAAGCCAAACTAGTGGCAATAAGATTGCAATATTTACGTAACATGCTAATAAAAGCGACACTAGTCGCAATAAGATAGCAATATTAATGTAAATCACCAGTACCACAAGCCACACTAGTGGCAATAAGATAGCAATATTAATGTAACTCACCAATACAACAAGCCACGCTAGTGGCAATAAGATAGCAATATTAATGTAACACACCAGTACAAGCCCCACTAGTGGCAATAAAGTAGCAATATTAATGTAACACACCAGTACCACAAGCCACACTAGTGGCAGTAAGATAGCAATATTAATGTAATTCACAAATACAAGCCTCACTAGTGGCATTAAGATAGCAATATTAATGTAACACACCAGTACCACAAGTCACACTAGTGGCAGTAAGATGGCAATATTAATGTAACTCACCAATACAACAAGCCACACTAGTGGCAATAAGATTGCAATATTTAAGTAACATGCTAATAGAAGCCACACTAGTAGCAATAAGATAGAAATATCAATGTAACTCACCAGTACCACAAGCCACACTAGTGGCAATAAGATACCAATATTAATGTAACACACCAATACAACAAGCCACAATAGTGTCAATGAGATAGCAATATTAATGTAACTCACCAGTACTCAAAATTGTTATTGTAACAGAGGAACTGCGCAAATCCATGTTCAATGGAAAAAAATTGAGGTCTAGGTCAGGTGACAGGTGACTGACTGTCAAGTACTCATCATAAGCTACCACTGGACTAAATTTGATGGACCTACAGATTAAATTACAAAAATATAAAGCAAAATGTCAAGTGTTAATGCTGCTGCTTCCCCCTATACCGCCGGATTCCAACATGTTTGCCTTGTCTCCAGGAACCATTGTTGCAGGCGAGATAAAAATTGCTATAAATAAATATCTGAAACCAGATGAGTAGCAATACCCTACCAATATAACTAATTAAATAGAAATAAAACAGAAACAGTTACATAAGTGGCAAAAACATAACAAGCCACACTTGTCAATATCAATCTAAATGAACAGAAATGGCTGAAAATTAATACCAGATAGAAATATTATTGTAACTCACCAGTACAAGCCACACTAGTGGCAATATGATAGCAATATTAATGTAACACACCAATACAACAAGCCACACTAGTGGCAATAAGATAGCAATAGTAATTTTATACGATAATACCAGAAGCCAAACTAGTGGCAATAAGATTGCAATAATTACGTAACATGCTAATAGAAGCCACATTAGTGGCAATAAGATAGCAATATTAATGTAACATGCCAATACAACAAGCCACACTAGTGGCAATGAGATAGCAATATTAATGTAACTCACCAATACAAGTGACACTAGTGGCAATAAGATAGCAATATTAATGTAACTCACCAGTACCACAAGCCACACTAGTGGCAATAAGATAGCAATATTAATGTAATTCACAAATACAAGCCCCACTAGTGGCAATAAGATAGCAATATTAATGTAACACACCAGTACCACAAGCCACACTAGTGGCAGTAAGATGGCAATATTAATGTAACTCACCAATACAACAAGCCACACTAGTGGCAATAAGATTGCAATATTTAAGCAACATGCTAATAGAAGCCACACTAGTGGCAATAAGATAGCAATATCAATGTAACTCACCAATACAACAAGCCACACTAGTGGCAATAAGATTGCAATATTTAAATAACATGCTAATAGAAGCCACACTAGTGGCAATAAGATAGCAATATCAATGTAACTCACCAATACAACAAGCCACACTAGTGGCAATGAGATAGCAATATTAATGTAACTCACCAGTACTCAAAATTGTTATTGTAACAGAGGAACTGCGCAAATCCTTGTTCACTGGAAAAAAATTTAGGTCTAGGTCAGGTGACAGGTGACTGACTGTCAAGTACTCATGATAAGCTACCACTGGACCAAATTTGATGGACCTACAGCTTAAATTGCAAAAATATAAAGCAAAATGTCAAGTGTTAATGCTGCTGCTTCCCCCTATACCGTCGGATTCCAACATGCATGTCTGGTCTCAAAGAACCATCGCTGCAGGCAAGATAAAAATTACTATAAATAAATGTCTGAAATAAATAAAAACAAGCCAGATAAGTAGCAATACCCTACCAGTATAACTAATAAAATAGAAAAGTCTGAAATAAAACAGAAACAGTTACATTAGTGGCAATACAATACCAATATTAATCTTAATGTCTGAAATAAAACAAAAACAAACCACACTTGTCAATATCAATCTAAATGAACAGATATGGCTGAAAATAAATACCAGAATGGCCATAAGATATAAATATTATTGTAACTCACCAGTACAAGCCACACTAGTCGCAATAAGATAGCAATATTAATGTAACATGCCAATACAACAAGCCACACTAGTGGCAATAAGATAGCAATATTATTGTAACTCACCAATACAACAAGCCACACTAGTGGCAATTGATAGCAATATTAATGTAACATGCCAATACAAGCCACACTAGTGGCAATAAGATAGCAATATTAATGTAACATGCCAATGTAACATGCCAATACAACAAGCCACGCTAGTGGCAATAAGATAGCAGTATTAATGTAACATGCCAATACAACAAGCCACACTAGTGGCAATATGATAGCAATATCAATGTAACATGCCAATACAACAAGCCACACTAGTGGCCATATGATAGCAATATTAATGTAACTCACCAATACCACAAGCCACAATAGTGGCAATAAGATAGCAATATTAATATAACACACCAGTACCACAAGCCACACTAGTGGCAATAAGATAGCAATATTAATGTAACACACCACTACAAGCCACACTAGTGGCAATAAAATAGAAATATTAATAAATCACACCAGTACCACAAGCCACACTAGTGGCAGTAAGATAGCAATATTAATGTAACTCACCAGTACAAGCCACACTAGTGGCAATTAGATAGCAATATTAATGTAACTCGCCAATAAGAGCCACACTAGTGGCAACAAGATAGCAATGTTAATGCAACTTGCCAATACAAGAAGTCACACTAGTGGCAATAAGATAGCAATATTAATGTAACACACCAATACAACAAGCCACACTAGTGGCAATAAGATAGCAATATTAATGTAACACACCAGTACCAAAGGCCACACTAGTGGCAATAAAATACCAATATTAATGTAACTCACCAGTATAAGCCACACTAGTAGTGGCAATAAGATAGCAATATTAATGTAACTCATCAATACAACAAAGCCACACTGGTGGCAATAAGATAGCAATATTAATGTAACACACCAATACAACAAGCCACACTAGTGGCAATAAGATAGCAATATTAATGTAACTCACTAGTACAAGCCACACTAGTGGCAATAAGATAGCAATATTAATGTAGCACACCAATACAACAAGCCACACTAGTGGCAATAAGATAGAAATATTAATGTAACCAGTACAAGCCACACTAGTGGCAATAAGATAGCAATATTAATGTAACTCACTAGTACAAGCCACACTAGTGGCAATAAGATAGAAATATTAATGTAACTCACCAATACAACAAGCCACACTAGTGGCAATAAGATAGCAATATTAATGTAACCAGTACAAGCCACACTAGTGGCAATAAGATAGCAATATTAATGTAACTCACCAGTACAACAAGCCACACTAGTGGCAATAAGATAGCAATATTAATGTAACTCACCAGTACAACAAGCCACACTAGTGGCAATCGGATAGCAATATTAATGTAACACGCTAATACAAGAAGCCACACTAGTGGCAATAAGATAGCAATATTAATGTAAGTCACCAATACAACAAGCCACACTTGTGGCAATAATATAGCAATATTAATTTAACTCACCAGTACCACAAGCCACACTAGTGGCAATAAGATAGCAATATTAATGTAGCTCACCAATACAATAGTGCAACATGTGGACGACAGACAGACGGCGGACAGACGGACATTTGTATAAAACCATAACATAATTAACAACTGTGTGCAGTTTGAAGACTTCTCACCATACAGTGCTACATGTGAAAGACAGACAGACATTTGTATACAGACCATGGCTACACTAATTAACAACTTGACAGTTTGAAGAAAATCTGTGAAGGCATTTACATGAAGGATGGACATTTATATACCATAACGAGTCTGTCATAGATGGGCGTATTACAAATGAACAACATGTATTCAAGTTTTACTACTGACATATTTGTGGGAGTCTAAAGAGGAAAGGCTTTTTATTTTTTTTTTTCGTGGGGGGTGGGGGAGGGGGAATTGCTGCTATTAATAGACATAATACTACTTAAATAAAAGTCAAATCAGGATCCAGTTCATACAAAATGGTATGAGCAGTATAGCCTTGTTCTTCCATTGCACATGGTACTTAAATTGGTGACAAGTAGATTGTGGCCTCACTAGTAGTGACAGGCAAATCATTTTCAGGGGTTGCTATATTCACTCTTTACCATTCTAGGATGCGAGTTGTTGATTTCTTTGTTGATGATGGAGCCTGCTATATGGGGTTGAATGGCATGCAATGGCAATATAGGGGCCGAATTAATTTTCATTCATGCCTTGTGACCAATCAACAATGTCCTTTGGTTTGTCTGCAAAGTGGGTAAAATATTTATGCAACCTTTCTACTAAATGTTTTTTTGCTGGTTTTTTGCAATGAACCGATACGCAGTTTAGTGGTTGGGTGATACCAACGCCTCTAACTATACATATAACTGTATGGTTTATAACAACATATTGGCTATAATAACATCAGTTTACAGCAATACTAATTTTAGAACTAAGTAATGAATTTTTTAAAGAAAATAATTTTTCTCTGTAATAGTTTGTTTTTGTGTAATAATTATAGATACTTCCACATTGTTTTACACAGCATAAATAGACTTGAAATTTTAACATTTCAAGACTTTTTAAAAATATTTTTCAAAAATATACGGCCAAGAGTTATCCAACTGTGCATATAGTTTTTTCTTTGGTAAGTTATTTCAATGATGATTTTAGACAATATGTTACGATGAACCTAAAATATATTAAAATAGTCTTAACTTAAGTTCCTGACTTCTTCCCGATATCAGCGTGCCTCCATGTTGGAGTGTAGAATATCCCGGAACTGTCATGATATTTACCGGAGACTGTGGACAAATTTCATGTATATAATTTATAATAAAAGAATAATAAAAGCATTGTAATTTTAAAATCTTTTAACCCAATTATACATTATGTACAGGGGCGGAGTTGTTTAATAGAATTTAATGCGAGCTTCTTTAAATGTTTGAGCTATATATTGAATCCACTCTCCAAACATTTTACCATTGCCCATGTGCAGACTTTCCTTATAGTAACCTGACAACTGCCCAACATGCTTTATTGTTTATATGTAGGCTCCAACTGGCATTAATTGCATGTCAAAAATATAATCGTTTTTTAACATCAACCGTAAATGACTAGCAACCTTATCAAAATCATGGCATTGTTGCTTTACGTAGCAAAATATCCCCTGCCGCTTCAGAATCAAATTGCCTAAGAGGTGTGAAAAAACTAAAAGGTAAAAAAAAATTTGTGATACATTTAGTTTCGGGACAAAATAGGCATGTAATATTAAAACTGTCTGGACAAGTATTTGGGAATAGCTAAGCAACAATTACATTATATAATATCATAAGAATGTGCATAACTTTAGTAGAGTGCTTGATAAAATTTGCTTTCAATATAGCTAAAATGGTCCCACAACTCCTAAAAACAAGTGTGGATACAGAAAAATGTCACACCTGAATTCTGCATCAGTAACGAAAACAAATTATGTCATAAGCATTACGTAAATAGTATTAAATTGTTAGTATTTAAAATATACAATGCATGGTTACAGAGAAACAGACGCTGAAAAGTGAAATTGAGGTCAAGGTCAGGTGAAACCTACCAGACAGTCATGTACTATTCATCAGCAACCTATATACCAAATACTGTCATCCTACCATGTGTGGTTACAGAGGAACTGCTGTAACCCAAAAACTAACGTAGTCACTGGACCGTGAAATTGAGGTCAATGTCAGGTGACACCTACCAGACAGTCATGTACTATTCATCAGCAACCTATATACCAAATATTGTCATCCTACCATGTGTGGTTACAGAGAACCTGCCGTAACCCAAAACTTTAACGTAGTCGCTGGACTGTGAAATTGAGGTCAAGGTCAGGTGACAGGTGACTGACTGGCAAGTACTCATCATAAGCTAACCACTGGACCAAATTTGATGGACCTAGGGCTTAGGCTTACAAAGATATGAATCAAAATGATGGTAGAGTATGAACACAAATCATAACAATTAATTCTACCAAATAACAAAGCAATCCATCAAGCAGTTTCAGTTAATTCATGTCCACAAAAACTTTCATGGACATAAAATGCACAAAGTTGGGAAGTCCCATAACCTCTATAAAATTTGTTGAATCAAAATGTTGTTGCGATATGATCAATTATTTATGGTGACTAACGATCCTACCAGGGGTCCGGAAGTTTTCCCTGCCCATTTTTTTCATTTTTCCCCTAAGAAATTGCCATATTCCGTGGTAGTGAATATTGGGGTCTGGGGGCGTTTCGTACCGAAACTTGCTTGCACGTCGGGTCGTTTCGCCACGAGAGTGTGAGTAAGCGAAAATATATGTAGAGATACAATCTTCTGCCTAAAAAATCTTTAGTGTAAGATGACATCTTGTCTATGCAACAAAATAATGGCAAACAACGTTGTTTTGATGAATATCCCGGCGAGTTTTTCATTTACCGCAAATTGGAAGTTGTCACCTAAAATTGCAACAAGTTCGGACCACAATTGAATTTATGCGTTATTCTGCGATGGATTCTTTTAACAAATTTTTTATTATTAAATGAATAATCATTTTTGTTCTCATTATTTTCAAGGAATTTTTCTTTTGATTTATGTAACGTTTAGTTACATTGGCGCTTGCGTAGTGTACAATTTTGACCACAAAAGTTTTTCATTAAAGTTGTGTGTACTGTAAAGTTGTCTTATTTTCTTAGAAATGTGAAACACAGGCACTTGGGGTCAGGATAATTTTTTTTTTTTTTTATGGAATAAAAAGCAAATAAATAAGTTTACAGTGTGTATTCACTCGTTTGGTAACTAGTCTGACATGTCTCATTGTGAAATATTGATCTCAGAAAAATAATATTTTTTTCTTTATTATATAAGAACTTGTCAACCATGAAAGATTTTTGACGCTGACAACAAACAGGGAATGATTGTGCATCATTTCCAGTCTAATCATGTGATTTTAGTAAAATTAAATAAAAAAGTACACGGATTGGAAACAACTAGAAAATTGTGTATTGTATCTTGATCCAAATAAATTGCTAATTAGTTTTTAATTTGTCATTCCCTGCAGAATAAAGACCCCCTTTCTGTAGATTTAGTTATAGCCACTTCAACAGGCCATCACTATTTTCTGCTCATTCAGTTTGTTCCCGTTCTAAAAAAGATGAAATATTGCTCACTGGACATTAAGCAACAATCAATCAATCAACTTTGCTCTGTTGTTTTAAGCATACTGAATTATAGGTTTGACACAGGAGGGGGTAACTAGGAATACTTTAAGGTATATGTCTGCGGTCTGTGAACGGAGATTTGAAAAACCACCCTATCCATATATTTCAAGACATTTAATGAAAGGACCTAATCAATCATACATTAAATTATTAAATCAGACCTATTCATATATTTTATTATTGCACATCCCCTTTGACAAAATAGTCCATTCGCTACCAAAATGATCAAGTGATGTCAATGGAACACTGTTTGTAAAATCACTGTGGTTTACGTGGGCTTAAGATGAAAATTGAGGCATGGATCTATTTAGATAATTTACAACTACCCAATGATATATTTTCAATGAAAATAACTACCTTTTCATATATTTTTGGAGAGGTAAATCTGTATTACCCTATATATACCAAGTTAACACCCTTTACCCCCCCCCCCTCCTAGGGGGAGGTTTGACACATTCTCAGTTAAATTAAAAAAACATGGATAGCAAGGTGTCTTATTCAACAATTCCTCCATCTTGGTTGCTGTTTATTTCTCACATCTGTGTAGTATGTGTAGGAAAGGGGTTTGTTTTTCTTGAAGTACTCCAGAACACGTAGTAGCTCAAGAGACGCTCATGTTAATCAAATGGTCATGTTGGTAGAAGGATGCAAAATATTACAATTAACACATTATTTATGTACAGATACTTCGAATTAACATAAAATACTACCGCTTTCTTTTACTTATAAACTATAATTTATGGTTTACGGTTACACCGGACACGGACACCGGACACGAGGCGGACATTTTGACGCCACTGTACACAATGTAACGGAGTAATTTTATTAAGTGAATAAATCATAGATTTTACAATATTTGAGGATATAAATTAAATTTTGGCCATAATACTGGTACTGGCGAATTCCGGGATATTCAGCAGCTTCTAGTTATCAGTTTTAACTGCTTTTTAGCAGAGCTTCAGAAATGCTTACTCCATTTTCTTGCACATGCGCTCCAGAATGAAGCTAATAGCTCGAGCTATAATTTATATTTACCAATCGAGCGCACCCTTTATGCCAAAACAAAATCCCAAATAATCGTTTAGACATTAAAACAGAATTTTCGAGTAATAAGTGTGTATTTTATATGGTGTTTTCTAATTTTATGTGTACAAATAAAAAAACATTTGCAACTGTGTAACTCTTGAAAACCGGTAGAACTTTTATTTCCATGCCAATCCTGTTATCTTTCTGGTAAGGGACCGGTCAATATTTATTGGGGTAGTAGGACCGGTGCAAAATGCAATAGGACACATACTTTTTTATGCTGGCATAAGTATAGGACTCTTAAGTTTTGTTGTTTTTTTTAGTACTGATAGGACAGCAAGTTATTTCTTAATGGCAATATCATCAATATAACAAATTCTAACGTTTTAAGGGGATGCAGGACACTTTCACTGAAAATAATTTGCCAATGAATTTTCTTTAAATTCGCAATATAGTTAGTTTTCTATGAAATAAAAAAATAATTCAAAATAAAAAATAGCGTTTTCAGAGCTTATTTTCGAGAGGTTGAGCGCTGAAATTTAATTTTCTAATAGATTATACAGAGAAGAGAATAAAAAAATGAAATAAAAGATTATAAAAATTATGTCAAATGAAATTTTCTGAATTCTTTATATAAGTGATGCAATTGGTATACATTGTAGTGATGGAAAGAACAGAGTTAATTTTTGTCCATAGGAAAAAAATTGTCAAAAAGTGCTGAAAAATGGTATTTTTGGTAAAATTACCTCCCGTGTTAAAATTTCATTTTCATAATTTTTGCCAATATCGAACTCATTTATGTGAAAAGTTTTCATTTCAACCATTAATAAATTGAAGTAATAATATAGGTATAAGACTTTCATTATTATTTTTAATTTTATGGAAATTAAAAGTTAATAATGAAAGAAATTATTATTAAATTTACCATAAATGCTCCATCTATTTTGAAATTTTCACAAAAAATGGCGGAAGGTGTCCTGCATCCGCTTAATTCAAAACCAATATACTGTAATCGCACAATTTGTGTACAAACATAAATAAAAAATTGTAACAGTAAAATAATAATTCACTATAGATAGGACACCAACTTTTTTATAACACATCTGATGTAGGACATCAACTTTTTTAATTTTATGGACATTTTTTAAACCTGATTATTTGAAATGTTCCAATCCCCCAATTAATATTGACCCGTTTTGCAAAGGGAATCTTTTATTTCAAGTTTTATGAAGAAAACATACCTCAAAAGTTACACTAAAACCAGACAATTTTACATCAAACGCAATGATTTCAGGAAAAATGTCGAGAGAAGAGTCAGAGTAGTGTTCACGCTGAAAGTCACGTGGAAATTTACGCGGTGTGATCAAGAAGTCACCGTTGGATCAATTGAACTGTGTAAACAACTATAACTTTTTATTTATAAAGGATATTTGTAAAAGTTGTATTCCTGACTTTGCCGTCTATATGACAATATAAAGTGGAATTCGTATACAGATACGAAAAAACGTCATGCATTTTTAGTCCGTTGTAATCGCACCTTGACTCCTTGCCAAAATAAGCCTGAATATTCCACAAAACACCCAGCAGAAACCTTTTCACAAACCCACACCGCTTCTTTCATTTAAACACCAGAGAATTCACTTACAAAATCGAACTTCAATATAAAATATGAAACAGATGCGACCATTTCAACTTATTGCTAATTTTTGCTTTTTCGTCTTGCAATTTGATTAGTTCGAAGTCAAAGTATTAAGCTCCAGATAAAAACTCGAGAAGTCAAAAATAATAATTTTTTTCTTTAAACTAGAACAATAACAAATATTTCGCCTCTTTTTCTTGCTGATTCCTCTTTACTATAAAATTTGTATTGTATTGTATTGTATTGTATTGTATTGTATTGTATTGTATTGTATTGTATTGTACTGGCATGATTGTAAGCAACAACTAGAACTTCATATTTAATTTTCATACTTGTAACTTCAGTTTTAAAAAGTAAAATAGAATAAATATGAACAAATTTAGTAGAGATTAAGATTTATATTTGCTTTATAAAATCTGGTTCACGCCACTTGAAGCAGTTTTTTCAGATATATCAATGAAGGACAGGAAACGAGTTCCTGGTCAAAACCCCTGACCTTGACAAGAACATATTTTTTCCTATTAAAGTTGAAATCAAGCACCCTGACTGAAGTCAGGCACGCACTTTAAGTCAGCGCGAACGCACAATTGATCAATTGGAGATATTCAGATCCTTTGTAGGAGTCTGGTTTAAGTATAAATGGCTTAATTAGGGCCCCTCTACTTTATGGCCGACGCCCTATAGTGATCAGTCTGTCCGTCCGTCCGTGCGTCCGTCCCAAACTAATTGTGTCTATAACTTTTTTATCTTTTGAGGAAAGATATTGATATTTGGGTAGATAATATCAAGGCGATGTATAGCATAACCTTGATAACCTTTGACTTTGACATCAAGGTCGGCGGGGCCCACCATCTCACTGATATCTATTGTTTGTATTTGTTTATAGTTAAAATTACGCGTTATCGCTTTACTAACTACCTGCTGATAAGGTTTTGAAGTAAAGGTATCAGTCTATGTAGATCAGATCAGATCAGATCGCTTTATTTTCATTCGGTACAATATATAACACAAAAAGAAACTAACAAAAACTAAAAGTGAAAAACCCGAACTCAATAACAAACACGAATGCACTCAGGTGCTCAGAACGAGTACCTCTAATTTAACACCAGTAGAGTTAATAGTCGTTATTTCTATTTCGAGAATCCTTTGCCGTCAAAAAGCGTTGGATACCAGAGGATATTTGTTAACATTTTGGGTTCGCTTTCGACCGATTTTTGTCTATAATTATAGGTCCGGTGTGAAACATAATAAAAGTATTTCCAATGTAAACTTCCGCTTAGACTACTTTTCTTTTAATATAAACGATACCAATTTACTTATCATTATCAACTAAACTTGCATTTTTCAGATTTTAGCAATATATTTGTTCCTTAGTTTTCTTTTGAGGCTGCGGGACCTGTGGTTAAACATGATCAATGTTAAACGGAAATATATTTTATAAGATAGAAGTTCACATTATAAAAGCCTCGTAAATATTTCTATAATTTATAACTGATGATGAAGCTCATTTCTTTTTTCATTGTCAAATTAATAATAATATAAGAAGAACATTTATTGATTTTATACAAACAAAATATGTTAATTTTAACCAGCTTGATGCCATTGATAAATTAATTTTTGTTCTTAACCCAAATATGGATGTTTTACCCATGGTTGTTGATTTTGTAAAGCAATCATTTGAGTTGCGACAATGAGATCCACATTGGTCAAATTCATACATATTTGTAAATACTATATTATCTTAGGTTGTATATGTACAGTAACATGTTCATTGTTTTTGTATGTTTATGTATGCTTAACCTCTTGGGGTTTATTATGCAATAAAGTTTCTATAATGTTGCTGCTGACTTTATTTGCAAATAGAGAGGCGATTATAATGATAAGGTTTTAATTAATTTTCTCGTTTCTGTGATCAGAAATTCGCCGAAAGCTCCAAGCAGTTTTAGTGTTTTTACTCTAAAGAGCCCAGGTCCCATTAAATTTACAGTTAATAGGTACGCCTTTCTTTTAAATTTAATATGTCCGGACCCATACTATACTTACAGTTACGGCTTCGCCTTATTTGATTAATTGAATAGCCCCAGAACCATAAATTATACATTTTACAGATCAGACTTTCCAAGTTATGCATGTTTAAGCCACTTACCCATGAAATTTACTATAGGTCGCATTTCTCATTAAACATTTTGCATAGCCCCAGAGCCCTAAAATTTACAGTTTATAGGTCCGCTTTTCATATAAATTTTATAGTCAGGACCCCTAAAAAGGGTTTACGGGTCTGCCTTTTTTTCTTCATTTTTAAGTCATTTAAAGGCCTCGGAACACATGTAAACAGATATATTTCAGAAGTGATCAAATATACACAGAAATAGAGTTTTAAGAGATAATGATACTCTTTGGACTATTAGGTAATACATACATTGATCTTGGGTATTGACTATAAAGTCCTACAATGCATATAAGGTCCCAGGGATATTTACAAAGACCAACGAAGCGATCACGTTCCTTTTCGGTTTACTACAAATTATGGTGACACTTAGAGTTTATGCCACTGAAATCTTCCATATTGTAAAAGTATATTGGATCTTCTGGTCTTCTCGGACTCCCTTCTGATAAGTGCATACATGTGTTTGATAATCTAGATATTAAATTATAGAGACCCGGACCCAGAATGTTAGTCTTACGTATCCGGCTGCATACGTAAATTGAGCGGATCTATTCTTATACTGGCGGACCTTCAATTATAGAGATCCGGACCCAAAATGTTAATTTTACGTAAATTGGGCGGACCTATAATTATACGACACCGGTTTCAGACAGGAATATTCCACAACTGATTTTTTTATCTTATTGTATCTATATTTTTAGTTACTTTATTTATTTAACAAACAAAAAACTGTACTCCTGCTTTTACGACTTTGAAAAGGCATTTGATTGTGTTCAGAGGAATTTCTAATATTTAAACTTTTTGAAAAAAAATATATACATGATATAAACAGTAAATGTGTCGTATTATTCAAAATATGTACCAGAATGTAAATTTGCGCATAACATTTAATGAGAAATCAGAATTCTTTGTTTTTGAAATAGGTGTCAAACATAGAGAAAATCTCTCACCCGCTCTTTTTGCAATATTTGTTTTATTTTAAGTTTTTTATTTCGAAGGAAAAGATATACTTGGTGCTTATGGAATGCCATCCGGGTCAAAATTCGTAATGCTTCATTCGTTATTATGCATGTTATAGGTGTTAGCTTTTTAAGTGCTGACCTTGAACATAAAGGTATTTTTTTTAAATATTTGTATAATTACATGCAGACGACAATGGGCTGTTTTCTGAGAATATTGGAAATTTAGAAAAAAAGGTGAAATGAATTTGTGATTATTGTGAAAATTTGCACTTCAATATAAATGTACGTACTACAAATATTTTTAATTCTGTAAAGAGGGGCCTCGGTGGCCGAGAGGTTAAAGTAGTTCGTCTATTATTGATCACGTGGTCTGTCAACACTGAGATTGCGGGTTCCATCCTCACTGCAGGCAGGGTGTACTCGACTCCAATCTTAATTGACAAGGATTGTCAGTTTTCCTACCGCAGGTCGGGGGTTTTCTCCGGGTACTCCGGCTTCCTCCTCCAATAAAAACTGAACGCCATGATAAAGCTGAAAAATTGCTGAAAGTGGCGTTAAACACCATCAAACAAACAAACAATTCTGTAAAGGTAAACAACATGGAAATACATAGCTAGATATTGTAAGAGATTATAATTACTTTGGTATATTATTAGCAGAAATAGTTCATTTTGAAGACCCGAAAATATGTTTGTGGACAATCTACAAAAGCAATGTATGATATATTGAAACATGTAGACAAAACAGTCTAATTAAAGAGTGCCTGTTTCATATGTTTGATGTACCTGTTACATATGTTTGATGTACCTGTTACATATGTTTGATGTACCTGTTGCATGACTGTGTTTGATGTGCCTGTGACATATGTTTGATAAGATGGTTTGTCTATTCTTCTGTATAGCTCGGAATTCTGGGATTTGAAAACTTTAAATAATGATCGAACGTATTGTTATAAACCTAAGACAGACTACACCAAATTGTATTGTTGATGGAGAATTAGGTAGACATTCTGTTGTGATAAATGCCAAAGGTAGTAGATAATTTTTAAACAGAATATTGAAAGAAAGCAGTGTCATGTCATCTTTATATACTATGTTCGGTTAATTTTTCAAAAATATGGTGGTGAATGTAGATGGATATCATTCCTAAAAACATTTGAATCTTGAGGATTGTCAAATCTCTGGTTAAACCAATTTTGAGATGACTGGATAATTAAAAGTAGAGATTTCATTGTTTTGTTTGAATGGCTTTAACGCCACTTTCAGCAATTTTGAAAGCAGATCTGAACTGTCTAAGTAAAATTTACATGTCTTCTAATGCTTGTGTTACAGATATAGATGTTCTGTTTTAGTCTAATATATGGATCTAACATGAAAAGGAGCCGTAGTATGATACAATTTTTACTGCCACTCCCCTTCCAAATAACCGGAGAGACTTATGTTTAAATGGTTATCCGTTTATTTTAATACTGTATTAAGAAAAATATGAAAGAAAACCGACCGAACAACAAGGAGCCAAGTCAAGGGACAGTTACAATCCGGACAGACAAACGCAACACATGCACCAAAAACACAAAAAATAGAAAGAGAATAACCCGAACCCAATAAAAACCATGGGTGCACTCAGGTATTAACTAATTACCAGAAAACAATTGCCCGAAAGTCGGTTAGCTTAACATATTTTGACAAATTCCACTTTATATGAGTGAAGACATCCCGAAACAAGAAAACAAATCACTTTTACTTACAATTAAATCTATTGAAAGATTTGATTCTTAGCTCTCTCCGTTAAAAGTCAATTATCACCACCTATGTGTGTACATAGAATACAAAGAACAATTGGCAGTTTAATGTTATTTTCCATATGGGGGTTCCCCTTTTCGATGATTATTTCATGGAAAGACAAAGTCAATTTAATGTTAAATTAAGAGAGATTATTTATGTTAAAGAATATGGGGTTCATTTGGTGTTATTAAAAATGTAGGTTCGCTTTGCTTTTCTGATTGAAAAATGAGGGTCAAAGGGGGGGGTGTCATTTTTTCAAATTTCCTCGAGGTGCCCCTACGTATTCGAAATTTGATTTCTTCCTCCAAAATGTGTTTAAAACTCCCTTTTTGTGCATTTTCATACCAAAGGTTGCATTTCTTTCCAAAATATATTTACTGGAACAAAAAAACAATTTTTGACAGCTCTTTTTCCCTCTTTGTTTGTATTAACATAAAGTCAATAAAAAAATTCCACCGATTCCCCTGGAATGCCATTTGGTAGTCTGAAAGTACCATACCACTTCCAAACTATATCCAAAATTTAGAAAAATTCATCATTGTTAACTCTTTTTAAAGCTCTGGAAGCATCCCTATCTTCAGGGATGAAGTCTGAGAGACTCCGAAAACAGGAAATTGGCAATTATTCCACTAGACTAAAATAATCCTAATCCATTATATTTCATCAAATTTTTAATTTCTAATTTTTTTCAAAGTTCCTTCTTTCCAATAAGCCCAAAAAGTAGAACCAAAACAAGAAAAAAGCCAAAGAAAAAAAAAATTGCAAAGAAATATACCATTTCCAGGAAAGTTACCTTTTTTATAATTTGAAAAGAAGAAAATTGTAAGATATTTATAGACCATTAAGTTAAAGTCGCTAAAAGTTCAAAGAAAACAATTAAAAGGTCCGTAATTTTTTGTTTTAGTTAATAGAACCGTATAACATTTGATTCATTGCAGATGATACAACTAATCCGGAAAGTCAATAATACTTCCGATCGCTTGTTATAATATTTGTAACTAATCTCTAAACAACCCCAGACGGTCATACACAATAAAGTCATGCATGATATGATGTCACCCGTTTAATAATTTCTCTACGTTTTTACCATTTTTTCCTTGTTTCTGTCCCCATTAATTAGTCCCGGTTCCCGAGCCTCCCATATCGCATTCTGAGATTTCGAACTCGCACCTTTGAGACACTGTGGCATCCAACATGTATATACTGATACACCTGAATTATATGGTGCCGGGTTTTTTTATGTCAAGTATTTATTTAACTTGCAAATAATGTGTAATAGTACAAGAAAACATTTCAAAACCGTCAAATATTTTATAGTACAAGAGATTTTCAAACAAATTCCTATAATATTGCATAACACAAAGCACAGTTGACAGAACACCACCAGACCTATATGCCGTAAACACGTTGTTTTTTTCCCTTTTTTAAAAGTGAGTGGCGTAGCTCCATATACGGACAGATCTCCATGGATGTGCCCATTAAAACAATATAAAAAAAAAATAAACACACAAATTAAATAAACATAAACAAGGAAATGTCTTTGTAATAGCGCCGTCTGTATGTTTTTTCTGCAGATCCAGCACCCTTAACTATGATATTATAAAATGTTATTCTACATTCAAAATTTAATTGGTGCATTTAACCTACCCACATACCAGACAAAATACATATACTTAACCTAACTGCTGTGAAATTTTACGAAGATCCTAATGTAAATTCCATGATTTTTGTTAAGAAGCAGAAAATGTTTAGAACACAGGACTTTGCACCATTTTGTCTCAAAGCATCTTGGTGCCCAGATCTCCTATCCTAGCCACTTCGCTATGCGAGGCGGGATCATGCGGGCTGACCACCATCGCACTCATTCTCCAATTTGTGCGGTCAATTTATTAAGGGTTAGCTGCGCTGATACCGATTTGCATACATGCACTATTAGGATCTGACTAAAGTCGCGACGGAGGTTAACCCAGCAAACACAATAACGTTTATTTAACGTTAAAAAAACGTTACTTTTTGGTTATAGTTACGTATATTTTTTACGTTAAAGTAACGGCATTTTGTAGACTCCGATCAACGTCAGTGTAACGTTTTTTATAACGTTACTCAATAACTAATTTTTAACGTTACCAAACAACATAACATGAATGTTATTTAGCAACGTAACTTAAACGTTATGAAACAACAAAATTTAAACGTTATCAGAAAACGTAACTTAAACATTTTCAGACAACAAACCTTTAACGTTATCAAACAATGCAGCTTAACATACCTGACATTATTCTTTTCATCAACGAAACCAACATATGACATCAATAAATCATATATGATTAATTGAAATGTTTTCTTGGGCACCATATACTTTTGACAGAAATCAACACTAAAAACTACATTCTATTAGTCAAGTAGAAACCAAAAAATCAATTATAGGGAACAATAAGAGGGGAAGAAAAAGTGTATTTGAGTCTTAAGAAAAATCTGAAATTTGCAATTTTTGCATGTCACAACACAGTATTGCTAGAAACATAATAATAGGCTGTGACTAAATAAAAACAAGTTTATCAAGATATTCCTTTTTAATTTGAGAAAATATGTAATGCCTTCTTAGTATTGTCATAAAAAATGTCATTTTTATATCTACTAGTTGTTTCTGAATTATAATTATTGTCCAATTTATCCTGGAGAAAAAATCTTTACTCTTTAGTTGGAGTCGATTTCAATTCTTGTGGTACTAGTCTGTTTCTGAAATAAAAAAAAAAATCTATCAAAGTAAAAAAATCACCATATTTCGTTAAACTGGAAGAAGGCAAGCAACAGACTTTACATCAAATCCCATATGGGACCCCATGCTGATGGTACATTAATTATGAATGTCAAGAGGCTATAATAAGTACTTGCTGAGAAAATTGTTGTGAAACAAAAAATACTTCAGTGACTCAGAATGTGCTTAAAAAAGGATACCCCTCTCCATAATTATAAATTGTTCCTCTATTTTGAATTAATTCCTTTATGAAACTTTAACACTAACTCTAAAAGTACCAGTTCAATTCTTATAATTACATTTTAATGGTTTTTTTTATTTTGTTTTATGGTGTGTTTGTGTATTTTTTTTATTTGCGCTTAAATATTATTTGTAAGGTCATGACCTGTTAATGGCCATGTTACTAACACAAGTGACATTTCATCGAGTTAGATAAGATGATTCCATGGACCAGTTAACCAATAGAATTACCACATTTTAATTATATGCAAGGCAAATGTAATTATTATCAGTTATTAATCCGTTCAGACAATGGAACCCAACCTTATCCTAATAAGTCATATTAGCTTTCATAATTACCTTTATATGCTTTGGTGAACCAGGTAAATGTGGTGCATGCTTTAGCACCTCTATCAAAGCATCATCAATAGGTCCTCTCTCCACCTTCTGGACTTTCATAACAGCCCCTTTAATGACAAAACATGAAATAAATATAATTTCTAATCATTAAGCCAGAGCTACAATGACAGTATGTGATCTTCCAAGAACAAAAGTAAAATCAGAACCCAACAAAATGTCTTTTAATTCCTAATATTGTATTCATACAGGTAGATAATTTATTTAACAAAGTAGAACCAGATATCAGTGAGATGGTACCCATCTCTGTGGGCCCCGCAGACCTTGAGGTCAAGGTAAAAGGTCATCAACCTTGGTATGAGACACATTGCCTTGATATTATCTACCCACATTCCAAATATCAAAAGCCTACCTCAAAAGATAAAAAAGTTACAACTCGGACACGATTAGTTCGGATGGACAGACTGATCACTACTCGGACATGAATTTGTTATTCAGATAGCAATTATGTGACCTTAAGGTCAAAGCTCAAGGTCAAAGGTCAACAACCACTGTATGCGACACATCGCCTTGATATTATCTACCCACATTCCAAATATCAAAAGCCTATCTCAAAAGATAAAAAAGTTACAGCCTGGACATGAATTTGTAATACAGAAAGGAATAATGTGACCTTAACTTGGCTTAAGGACAAAGTTCAAGATCAAAGGTTATCAACCACTGTATGCGACACATCGCCTTGATATTATCTACCCACATTCCAAATATCAAAAGCCTATCTCAAAAAATAAAAAAGTTACAGTATGGACATGAATTTGTAATACAGAAAGCAATAATGTGACCTTAAGGTCAAAGTTCAAGGTCAAAGGTTATCAACCACGGTGTGCGACACATCGCCTTGATATAATCTACCTACATTCCAAATATCAAAAGCCTATCTCAAAAGATAAAAAAAGTTACAGCACGGACATGAATTTGTGTTACAAAAAGCAATAATGTGACCTTAAGGTCAAAGGTTATCAACCACGGTATGCGACACATCGCCTTGATATTATCTACCTACATTCCAAATATCAAAAGCCTACATCAAAAGATAAAAAAGTTGCAGCCCGGACACGATTAGTTCGGATGGACAGACTGATCACTATAGGGCGAAGTGATATCAAACAAGGAATACTGTGAGCGATTCATTGTGGATTCTATTGCCAAAAAAAAACTGTATGTCTAATTATCTCCCCTGAATGATATTTGAGTGCAATAAAATTTCTTCATGCACAACTCCAGATTTTCATCAAATTCCATTTAGCGGTTAACATGGTTAAGGAGTTGCACTTATGAGGTCTCTCTTTGAACACTATATTTAAAATGTCTAAATCCAGTTATATCCCCTGAATGATATCCGACAGCAATGAAAATTCTTTATGCACATCTCCAAATAATGTACTTCCTTCATGTAAAGATTATTAAGGAAACCTTATTCGGGTGTTCAACAATAAATTTAGTTAAATTATTTATTGGAAAATCTGTGTAAAATTATGTATTTCATTTAAAAATAATCTAAATGTAATATTTTCATACCATCTTGCGCTGATAAGCATCTTCCTCTAGCTCCTGCCCCATTCTATTAAACTCCTCTATGATATCAACAGGAGCAGACAATATATCTTCAAGCATATCGATGTCGTTCTTCTGACCTATCAACATGTCCAGTTTATTTTCCACTCTTTTGTTGACTGTAATAATTTCTTGAAGCTTATCAATGACACCTTTAAAATAAAAAAAATTTACTTAAATTTTATATAATTTAAAACAGCTAAAGCTAAAAACTACTTTAATCTACAAAGTATTCAAAAACAAGTTTTTTAAACCTAAAATTCCAAATGCAATTAAATAAATTCCTTAAGTAGAAGCCAAGAAATATGTTATACTGACGGTGCAAAACTTGTCAGTCCTACATAAATGATTATTTTCCCTTGTAAAACTTTGTTCCAATGTTTCAATTTTGCCTACAATAACTTGATTATTCTTTTTATTTTGAGCCATTTATTGGTATATTTTGCTTTATTATTTACAACAAATTGATGAAACTGTCAATAAAGTTTTATGAACATGCCAAATAATCTGAAACAGTGAAATGTTGTACATGTGTTGAGATCCAGAAAAATTTATGTAGTTCATACCCTGACGCATATTGGTCTTCAGTTTGAAGATAATACAGTATATTACTTTTCATGAAAAACAAAGTGACCTTAGTACATGTAAAGCCCAAGACTTACATTCTGAAAACTGACGTTCTCCTTGTTAGTTTGCCAGACAAAGATGATTGCATGCATGGCCACTATTAAGGCCAAAAAAATATAGTCTCGTTTCCTGCTACCCAACCTACAATGTACCCTATTTTTGGCCCCTACCCTCATCATTTTGCCATTTTTACAAAAGAACCACTGAAGTCTGGCTTGTTTCCTTATTGACTCAAGGTAGAATAATTTTCCAACCTACCGACCCTATTTTTGTATATCTATGGTAGCAGGAAACAAAAATATAATTTGTTTTGGCCTGAATTAATTAATTAAAATTTGTGATCAAAATATTTGCATGCAAATTGCTTGTGCGACAATGTCTGAATTCGTTTTAAGACCTTAATTCAACAACAACAATCAGTGTAGTACATTGTTTCCATTACAATCTGGTCCTATTAAAGGTAATAAACTTATAAATTTTTAAGCAGTTAAGGCTTAGTAACATGCAAAATATAAATCAAATACCCATGAGATCTCGAGTTTTCAAGGCAAATGGGCAACAATATTATTATTGTCAAAAGGCCCATAATAAATTTAAGACTTGCTGCATTACGATGAATAGGACCAGATCCTAGCCAGTGGACTGAGGGTTACCTTATTGTATCTGTAATAAAGTCCCTGCAATATCAGATAGAAAAAGAAGAAATACATGTCAACAGATTCATGACGTGATGTAATTGTTTGTACTAAAGTACCTGAAGCAGAGCTCAGGATAAAAATAGAAAGTAGTATTAATTCTATAAATGTACATAATTAAAACCAGTGGCGGATGAAAAAATTTAGAAGGGGGGGGGGGCACTCTGGTCGTGCTCCAATGATTTCCGATATATGAAACAAAATAAGCCATAGTCCACACACGTATACATTACATATCACATGTCTTCTCATAGAATCATGCCATTACAGTAAATAACATTTAATTTTATAATATGAATATAGGCACAGCCTAAATGCGAGCATCACATGCATATTTTATGGTTCATGATGTTACTTCAGAGCACCTAAAGAGTACCTCTGCATTCCTTTTGTGACGTGACGTCTTTAATGTGTTGGTGAAGTCACAAAAAATGTAAAAAAATTAATATGCTTATTTGAGATTGCAAAAAAATTGTCGGACATTTTCTTTTTTACTTAAAAAATAAACACTTAAATTTTATCAATATAAAATCTATTTCTGTCGACTTTTAAATTATTTTTTTTTGTGCTTGATCACAGTATTTTCTTCTGAAAGCTCAGCTACCATCCGAAAAAGGTTTCTTCATATGGATCACATGACCTTATTTACATACATGCATGTAACAGTATAGCTAGCATCTGCGATGCTCGCTATGATATACAGGGCAGTGCAAAACTAAAAAGTGCATACTGTACAGGCACAGTTCAGTACAAGAGTTGCCACTGGCACTATAGTAGGCGAGTCAGTGGCACACTTGCATTGTCACAAACTTAGTTCTCGCCATGTTGCCAAATTTTTTTTCAAGTTACCGTGAAAATTTTAATGGAAGGACTCGTTTCAAAGGCCATCCTTTATTCTTTCAAGATCAGGTTGCATTTTCGATCTGACTGTCAAAATAATTTCACAATAAACATTTGAAAATCAGGTGTCGAGATCAACTCTGTGCCAGTACAGTAGCAGGTTTTTTTACTGAGGCTTAAGTTAAGGCTTTCGAGTAAATGACTATATCCTTACCTTTTCAATGAAAATGAAATGTAAATGTGAGTAAATATTGTGTTGAGATCGAAGTTTGTGTGAAAAGCGCCAAAACCAGAATATTGAAATTGTAGGTTAGTTTCGTATGTTTGCAATAAACTGCTGTAGTGATGATCAGATACCCACAAAAATTAGAAATGAATAAGTTTTGAAAAATAAATATGCGTTTCAAAATATCTTTTCAAAGTACACCGGAATTTAACTTAATTTATTCGAAAGTATTTGGCGACAAATTTTAATGTTAGAAGCAGTTTCCGAAAGGGTAAAGCAAATTTCCGGACAGAGAATATTTTGCTACACCTAGTAATAATTAAAATAAATATGCATATATAATATTAATTTACCATCTATATATGTGACATATTCTGGATATTGTTTAAAAATAAAGGTTCATTTAAAACTTAAACGCATTCGCTTTTAAAATTGCCTGTTGTGTTTCCCAAAACTTTGAAAAATAAAAATACATGTTTTTAAAATATCGTTAAAAATCGAAACAAATTAAGCGTGATTAAAATTATGCACTCTAAATGTCGATGTGATAGTGTTTGAATTTTATAGTTTTACTGTAAATATGAATTTAAATTGATTATTAAATAAAGAACTGCATAATTTAAATCTGCAGTTAGTATTGTTTGATTTGAGTTGATTTAATCGCTGGTTCAGTGATGTTCGTATTTTATATATCTACATGTAATTGTTATTAGAAGACTGCACTGTAATCTACTATCTCATCATTCGTGATTAGGTTCTTTATTTTATGGTTCAGTTGTCTTACATTTCATTGGTTGGTAGTTTTGGCGGTTTATTTCTTTTGTTTAATCCAGTTTAGGGCAATTCGAATAGTTATTCCTGGTGTTTGAAATGGTAGCAGGTTGACAATCTTTCTGCAATTAATACGTTACTCTACTGCAATTTAACTACACATTTTTGTCTGTGTGTGCAACATTCATTTGATTCAGGTTTGTTATTTCACATTTCTCTCCATAGTAGAAAATCTTTAACAGTAATAATTAATTTACCATTTAGCATGAAAGTCGCGAATGAATGCGTGAGCGTAAGTTTATCGGGTTTGCGTAAATAACTATTTAATATTAATGAATCTGGTTAATTCATTGTATCTTGATCCAGAACTGTGTAAATACTAAACTTTTATTAAACTAGCAAACCAGTTTAGGAGTGCACGATTAATTGGCGCTTGAGGTGTACGAGTTGTAAGAGTTCGAATTTTAAACTAGGAGTATAACAAGTTTATGTGAAATTCGGATATGCATTAGGTTACAGAATTGTATATTTGTATATTTTTATGTTGTATAGGTTACCAGGACGAGGTGACGTACCTACTAAATAACTATTGATTATTTGCCACTTGCACGATATGTGAGGTAAGCAAAGTGTGATTTGTTTTCTTATCGCTTTGCTTTGTTTGTTAGCTTTGTTTATATGCTTACCGCATTTAACTATGTATGTAGCTTCGCTTATGTTTCATATCGCATATTGCATATTATAATTTGTATGTCATGTAAATACAAGTTTTATTCATTTTTAATATACATTGTAATTATGAGTACAATTACTAATTAACAGTAACTTGGTTAACGAATCAGTTAACGAATAATTGTTTTAGTAAATCATGTGAAACTAAATACTTCACTTAAAGACGATGTGATGCTATTTTTGTTTTATTATTTACAATCTATTAAATGCAAATGAAACTGTTGGCATAGATTTAAGATTGTTATTGCATTTTATGTTATATATTTGTTATTACAGGGCTATCATCATAATAATCATCATTATATGTTAATAAAAGTCATTGGACCCTGAAATAAAGTTGTCATTTTTCACCCCTCGAGGAAGAGAGGATTTTTACATCGACATGATTTTTTTTAATATAAACGTGAACTCAAACTATTGATATATTTGACATGTTAACTGTAGTTGATATTTTCGTCACAGGATCCCTAACCGTATAATTACATGGAGGCCGTTCACTCCAAGAAACGATGCTAGTCCTTCGGAAGGGACGAAAAATGGTTGTCCCGTGGATGTGAACTAAACACATTTTTGATAACAACTACCCATAAATATTTGCTAAGAACAGTCATTTTCAATATATATTTTCGATATAGCAGATGTCTGATAGAAGATAGAACGTTGTATAAACGTTACCATACATACGTTATTAAAAAGTTAAGAATACAACGTTATTCTTTAATGTTAAACAAATGTTAGAAAAACGTTTTAAATTAACATTAATATTTTTTGTTATTCAAACGTTGCCGTGACGTTATTTACAAACGTTATTTTAAGGTTGCACAAAACGTTATAAATAAATGTTACAATGACGTTAAAATAATACTATTAGATTCTCAACACATTTTCGAAAACAATTATCCATAAACATTTGATAAGAACAGTCATTTTTCAATATATATATTTTCGATATAGCAGATATTTCTGATAGAAAATAGTTGCCTAACGTTGTATAAACGTTACCATGCATACGTTATTTGAAAGTTAAAAATACAACGTATTCTTTATACGTTAAATAAATGTTAGCTTAATGTTTCAAAATAAACATTAACATTTTAACGTTATTCAAATGTTATTATGACGTTATTTAACAACGTTATTTTTTGGTTACCCGCTAACGTTATCTATGAACGTTACAAAAACGTTAAAAAAATGTTACTCAATTACTAACCAAAGTTTAACGTTAGTGTAACGTTCAACTAACGTACTGTGTTTGCTGGGTAACTGTGAATGTTGTTTAAATGAACCGCAATTGATAGAATGTGAGTCCCTGCAGACGGGAAACAATACGACTAATCCGGACAGTCATTTAAACGTCCGATTACACGTCAGAGTCAATCGTGATCATTCATATTTTTTTCATTGTAAAATTAATGTATTTCGGGATCCTGGTGGTACTCTTAAAAAATCTTGGTCATATCCAACGCTCCACATTTTTCCAGTGACAATTCAAATGTCTGCCTATCTAACTCATATGATCTCATATTGGTCCGTGAATGTTATTGTTAACTTTTTCGACTTTATAATAAAACTATTGTTCGCTCAATGTCAATTCGATCAACCTAATTAATAATAAAAATCTTTATCCATGCAGGCCACATCCAGGCATCCTCGCAAGTCAGGGTTTCTGTGTCCACGAAACACACGTGAACACAGAAACTCTGACTTGTGATGATGTTATCCAGGCATCAATCGGCGGAACGATCACTCCATGTTATTTTTATATCTATTTTTTTATTTGTAAATGTACCGTAATTTTAATTGTTAAAAAGAAATGTTTAAGTAGTCGAACACACTTGGGGCCACGTGTGAGTAATTCTATCGGCAAATAGATATTTATATATTAATATATATATATTTTGTCATTAATTTTCTAATGATGTAAAGTTTCATTAGAAACCTCACAACTTTTTAAGTTAAAATTACCGCCACATAAGTGTTACTATGGTGGCATATATCTGCCACCACATATCACTTAATTAAGTCGACATATTTTCGGAAATATGTCAACATGCTACATAATTAAGTCAACATAATACTGAATTAAGTCATCATTATCAGATTAGAAAAAAGAGGAAAAATGCGCTGTTTGAACATATGTGCCATCTACTTTTCCACTTATTTATCGTGCAAGTAGACATAATTATGAATTAAGTGGACATAATTTTCTGATTAAGTCGACATAAGGTTTTTGATTATGTCGACATAATTAAGTCCACATAATCTGTCTGATTATTAAGTCGACATAATTATCTACCATTTAACTTGAAAGGGGGGGGGGGGCTTGGTTTAGAAGTTGAAATTCCCAGACCTCAATGAGAGAATTATGGCAGAAATGAGACCCAAGCCAGCAGTATGTCGTGGCTCGTATAGAAGTTAAGCCCTCTTAAATCATGTTTCATGAAAATCCATTAAGGGGTTTAGGAGGAGTTGCGGATAAGAGATGGGTACCCCTTTGTTGTGTAATGTCTAAGTCCTTGTTTTGCTATGGGAAACCCCAAAAATCAATCAGATCAAATTTTAAAATAGTAGGTGCACATCTACATTATGTCACGAAGATTGTGTGAAAGTTTCATGAAAATCCATTGATGGGTTTAGGAGGAGTTGCGGACAAGAGATGGGTACCCGTAACGGAAGGACGGACGGACAGACACCCCTATCACTATATACCCCCTAATTTTCAAGCGGGGGTATAAAAGGGGAACTTGAAACTATATTTTTGTATTATAGAATAATCCTATGCACACACTTTGCATCCGTCGTCATATTGCGTCCATGGTGAACTAGCTGCGTCTCTAATTGTAAATAGCTTCATACAATATTAATTGATCAGAGTGGTGACCAATCTAATGTTATAACTAATATGCATTTAAATAGGAGGTTATTTTTCAAGTTTATATTTGTTAAGGTACAATTCCTATTTGGTGATTTTAATATTCAAATCCAACTACTGTCAGACGGCGTCGATTATCTTTTTTAAAGATAGTACTTAATTGTTTTATTCGGTGGTTGAAAAATGGCATACTGCATGGACATTACTCTTTAGCAGGCACGTGTTCCTGTTCAGCAGCGGGATAATCACTTTCATGTTACCTTGGACATTGATATATGGACCTATTTGACCAGAAAAATTCTGATTTTGAATCTTTTACGGACGCCATGGTGGTTCAACTCCAATGTTGGTAAACTTTTCATTCCTGATTTACTAAAGAGTGACCGAGCCAGGATTTAGCGCACGATCAGTTATACTGAGAGCCCCTGTATTGAATTTATGAAGTAATCATTAAATTTTAAATGATTTTGAACCCTTTAAATAATTTATCGGACGCTTTTTAGTAAATCAGGGGTGGTAACCAAAGGCTAAAACCACCATAGCATTCGTAACAGCATGAGAATCATATTAAAAAAACACTGGCCGCCAAAATTGCCAAAACACTTGTGAAAAAAATAATTGAAAATCACAATTTGGTCCGATTTTCATGAGGGTTTCTTTTAGTATAATTTTTTAATTTATGTGCAGTATCGGGAGGGGACTTCTTTTGTGTTGGGCATTCCCAACACAGGATTACTAGTTATATATGTTTTCTTTTTTTCTCAGTTTGGTTTCCCGTAGTTTAAAGAGGTCTTATTTGTGTTAAAATCTAACACCACGTATAGGTAACTCGCGTACGGTTACCATACAATACAAAACATAAGTTTCACCTAATCATGCTAATTAACAGCTCATACAGGTGAAGTTTAATCAGTTACGGCAAAATAGCAACAGCCAAGAAAAAAATCTTTATGACACGTAGCGATATAAAATATAATTTTTTAATGCGTCGCGACAAAATATTTTATTTTCAAAATTAGCATTATTTTGTATGGCAGCAAGTTTTCTTCAGAATATTTTTTTCTTCTGTAGTAGGTATGATTATGTCCCCCTGTTTAACTATTTTTTATAATTATTATAATTATGGTTCAGAGTATTTAATTTATTTCATTTTCGCTTTATTTTGGAATGGTTAATGTTTTCATATCATTTATTTTTGACATATATAAAGGTTAATTTGCATTTTGTCCATTGTGACTATACCTTTTAAATTGATGGTCAATATCTAAGTAATTTTCAGTTTTATATTGATCAATGATTTAAGAGGGCTTAACCTCTATACGAGCCACGACATACTGCTGGCTCGAGTTTCATTTCTGCCATTGAGGTCTTGGAATTTCAACTTCTAAACCAAGCCCCCCCTCCTTTCAAGTTAAATGGTAGATAATTATGTCGACTTAATAATCAGATTATGTGGACTTAATTATGTCGACATAATCAAAAACTTATGTCGACTTAAACAGAAAATTAAGTTGACTTAATCATAAAATTATGTCGACTTAATCAGAAAATTATGTCCACTTAATTCATAATTATGTCTTCTTGCAAGATAAATAAGTGGAAAAGTAGATGGCACATTCTGTTCAAACAGCGCATTTTCCCTCTTTTTTCTAATCTGATAATGTTGACTTAATTCAGTATTATGTTGACTTAATTATGTAGCATGTTTACATATTTCCGAAAATATGTCGACTTAATTAAGTGATATGTGGTGGCAGATATATGCCACCATATGTTACGAATTACTACTTTGTTGGTTAAAATCCAAATTAATTCAGCCAATGAAAATTATTGTTTCATGGAAGGTAAGATGACACGTCAATAAATATCCGTTTCCGGTTTGATATAAACATTAATCTTGCCTTGTGTACTGATGTAAGATCGCATAATTCAGGTAAAGTGCTGTTGTTGTTTTTAAATGGTTTCGTTTTTTAAAGAGGAATATTAAGGTTTGTCTTAAATACATAATACTATTTGTACAAAACAACGGACTGTTCTAAATATGTATAGATAACTCGGACGTTTTCAATGTTTTGATTCAACACTGTTCCATATGGCGTCTACTTTTTGTTAAGATTTACTTAATAACCAAACTGTTGCTGTCAGTTAACGTAATAAAATTTTTCGGTCGTGGATTTTCTCGGGGTAATCCCACCTTTCTCCCCTAATAAAAACTGTGTACAATGCGATATTAGCTGAAAAATATCTGAAAGTGGCACTTAACACCAAACTATTTTTTACTCTACCACTCAGAGTGTAGTTCTCCCGATCCAAAAAATTCCAGGTCAAAACACCAGAGTTCTGTACGAAAATTGTCTTAGTGGTATTTTATTGACTTGAAAAAATGAAGACACAATTAAATGTTCTTTGGAAAACATCAATCTGGAATGGATGGATTGGTGAGAATTAGGGTATCGTAACGAGTCGCCCCACTCTATAACGACTCGCCCCACATATGTAAAATATATAATATAAGTTTACAACTTTAATATTTTAAAATATATTTAATTAAATTTATAGTATAAATTTTTAAATTTGCATACATTTTATTGCTAGGTGTTTTAATTGGCGGTGTATCTCTTGAGATTAAAGTGAACTCGTGTTCACTTCTTTAATTAATTGTGATAATTATAATTGAATGTTTGCTTGTTTACAATCGCGATTAACTTTGATGGGATTAGCAGTTTTAAAGGATGAAAAGTTAATCAATGTAGTTAATATAATGAAGTAATTAATTGTCTGAGATTGGCATATGCTACAGATATTGGTTTTTGAAAAAGATTATTCGTAGCATGTACCTTCACTTTCAAAACGGTGTAAAACCTAATATTTATTACGAGAATGTTACCATAATAAAGTTTTTAACAATAACAAAAACGTAGTCTTGTAGAAGTCTTGTATGAGAGGGCGGACAGGGTAGTGGGAGACAGGGAGAGAAGGGGAGGGAGAAAGGAGCAACGGGGAGGGAGAAAGGAAAAAGGGTGAGGAAGAAAGGAAAAAATAAAATTCATTGATTTAATTTTAAAAAGACTAAAATTATTTACATAAAATTCCAGTAAAAAGATATTTTGCATCCAAATGATCAGAATTTTTACTGCTAGTATGCAGTAAGGTTTTTTCCTAAAGCGTATATGTCTGTCCCCTTTACATATTAACTACAATGGTTGTTTTTATGGTCTCTTGTTAACTGTCTCGGTGTAGTTTTAATAAGCAAGCACGTTAGAAATTTTTTAACAATAAGACAACCTTTTTAAACTTTTAGAAAACTGTTTTCAATAGTATGTAAGATTAACAGTATTCTACACTTTAATTTACAGGCAGCATTTAATACTTTTACATTTAGAGTACAATTTCGAAATTTCTATGATAAATTTTATATTTTTACATATGTTTCATATGTGGGGCGAGTCGTTATTGAGTGGGGCGACTCGTTATTGAGTGGGGCGACTCGTTATTGCATGTGGAGCGACTCGTTATTAATATGGGGCGACTCGAGAGTGGGGCGAGTCGTTATATATTCAGAATTAGTTCATGTGGAAAACTACTTAATGACTTTAAAGTATACAATTCTTGTCTTTCCAAATGCATGCCACCTACAGATTAATGTTTAATAACATAGTTTAACAGAATGTAAAGTTTAAACGTAAGCCTCTGTTGGTAACACTACAAACACCAAAACCTTAATTCCCGCAGAAAACCTTAATCTCCGTGGGAAAACCTTAATTTTTTAAGGAATCCCTATAAAATTAAGTGTTGGTTTTTTAAATTAAGGTTGTCCCAGGGAAATTAAGGTTTTCCCTCGGAGATTAAGGTTTTCCCGCGGAGATTAAGGTTTTTTGTTGATTGGACCCCTGGGTCGGTTTTAAGCCCTCTGGCATTGTTGTTGATAACGATCATCAGTTACTCTGCAGATTTATGACAATAGTTATAAAGCTATATATTTATGTATAAAATTTATTCTTGTCCAAAATAAATATGTATACGAATATCCCAAAATTAAAATGCATGAACGTGAATGCATTTTCTATCAACTTTATTTCAGAAAAGACGTATATTTAAAAATTATTATTATACAAATTATTAAAATATAATTTTTAAGTAACCGTTAAGTTATTATTTTTCCATTTGAAGATCGGTAGGTAAGAAATATAGAACAATCAATACACGGACCGAACTTGTAATACACATCCGCCATACTGTTTGTTTACCTGTACAAAATGAAAGGAATAAAGGACGGATCAAATTATTTGTTTTTTTATTCACAGGTTTCTGGTAAGTTTTTGGTATTCATATTGTTGTTGAACAAAATCTAACATGTTGTTTGTTTTTCATTTTTAACCTTTCTTCGTTTTAGCTTTATATTTTTATTTTGGCTTTTTATTATTACGTTGGGTTTCTAATGATTTGATTTTTTTTATTGTCGATTTTATTTGTTTAATTCAAATTATGTTAATTGTTAATAAAATTAAACGTGCTATTTGTTTTGCATTCATAACAAATTCTTAGTTTTTACTTTATAAATATTTATTTGTTGTTATATTGAAATTTGCGCAGAAATTTATTTTCAATACAAAGCACGTTTTCGCCGTTTTCTGTTATTTTCTATTCAGCTTCAAATTGTTTCAATTTACAATTTATAAGCAGTAATACACAAAATTTAAATCATCTTAAAAACACATTTATGCTGTTTTATTTTACATCGTTAGTTAAGAAGCTCCGGTTTGATATAATTAGATAGCTAATGCTGTAAGTATCGATCGTAATATAATATTGTTATATCTGTATAAAGTATAAAGAGATGTATATATATATTTATATTTTCTATTGTATTATCTGTTAGTGATTTAGACATTTTTATGGCTGCAGGTATTAAGAAATAACAAGGCAAAGTAATTTATATGTCCTCATAGAAAAGTAACTAATTTGGGCCTTATTCTCGATAAATCCTGTAGGCGAGAATGGGAATTATGAATTCATATTCTGTATCATTTGTACCCCTGCCCGCCAGTATGAAATTATACAAATTATTATCATGTTTTTTTTTCAGAAAAATTCAAGCCTAGGACTCCAACAGAGCACATCATTTTTTTGTGCAGTATTGTTCTGCGGAAGAAATATTGTGTACTTGGTCAATAAAACAATATTGGACTATATGTCTTGTTAGATTGTGTATAAATTATTTATTTTGTAGTTATTTTTCCATTACATATATTATGTATTGTAGCACATCATTGGTGGATGGGGTCTGGAAAGGGGGTACGATTATGAATCGGCGTCCACAAGGCCCCGTGATAAAAAAGGGGTCTAGAATGCATCACCTCACCTTATAAGATTATTAGATTTTTGTACCGATCGATCTATCATTCAATTCGGATTAGTCTCCGTTAACCGCGTATATATATACAAAAGGGTTTCAACAAAATCAGCTATATCGCTTACAAACAACGCAGCTAGCTTTACAATATGCAGTTTGAACAGCTTTACCGTAAATTTGATCCACGGTGCCATTTCAGCTATATGTTGAAAGATAATTTATTTTGTACGTTTTACTACTAAGACATTATGTATTACGCCATCAGTTTCCGTGCATATATCTCTGGTTTTACGTATTCAAGAGCGATTCTAAATGTTGTTCTTTAAATCGTAAAATTAAGATGTATAAGATTTCTTTTTAAATGTTCGAATTCTTGCAACTGGAAAAACAAATTAACACATGTCGATCATATTACAATCTATCTATGGGTTGACAACCATTACAATTGATTTAGAGAGTGAACTCGATGTATACGTAAAATTATTTACGATCTTATTTGCAGAAATGTACTTTTGGCAGAGTCTGCCAACGATTTACAATTGGGTCTAAATTTCTTTCAAGAATACTGCGAAAAGTGGAAGCTAAAATTAAACATTAGATAAGACTAAAGTTATGATATTCAGTAAAGGTGCAATCTCACGAAATTTTAAATTCACGTTCCAGGAAAGAGAATTAGAAATTGTAAGTGAATTTATATAACTCGGGGTTCAGTCTTTTCCAAAGAACGGGCTCTTTTAATAAAAATAAAAAATACCTCGTAGAGAAAGCCTGTATAGCAATGTATGAAATTCTAAATGAAGGCCGTCTGCATAATGTATCTATTAGTTGTCAATTAGATCTTTTCGACAAGATATGGAGCAGAAGTTTGGGGATTCCAAAACTGTGATATCTTAGAAATGTTGCACTTGAAATATTGTAAGCTGCTATTGAATCTCGAGTCTAGCACTCCTAGTGTAAGGATATATGGAGAGTAAGGTAGATACCCACTTCACATACAAATTAAACTACCAGTTACTTCTTATTGGTGTAAACTAATATGTGGTAAACAGTCAAAATTATCCAGCATGATATATAAGCTCTTAATATGTAAATCGAATGAAGTAAACGTATTTTCTTGGATTCAATTTGTAAAATAATATTCTCTGTAGATTTAGATTAGGTAATCATAAACTGCCAATAGAGCGTTGTCGTTGGAAAAATATAGAAAGAGAAAATAGACTTTGTCCGTTGTGTAATAAAAACGAAATCGGTGATGAATATCATTATATCTTACAATACCCGGTATTTTCTGAAATTTATTTCTAGAATGTATATTTATACACCGAACACAATTAAATTTCATCAATTATTTAACAGTAAAACCCCGACCACATTACGAAAACTCAGCAGATCTGTAGATATTAACAACAAAAAGGTAAACTTTACTTGACAAATCTGATACCGATAAGGTATTGAATTTTGTCTATTCTGTTTTTTTCTGTTTATCGATATTATTTGTAACAATAATTATTTGCGAGATATATATGGTATTGATTGTATAAGAAAGTAGATGGTGTTGCAATACCTATTAGTTTATTGTATAATGTACTTGTTTATTGTATATTGTATTTGTTTATTGTATTTGTATGACATTCAATCTCTTGCTCTGAAACCATTGTATTCATTGAATTTGGAGAATAAAGATAGAACTATCCATCTACATTGGACATATAATAAGCTTCTTTCTGACTGGTTGATTATTTTCTTTGCTCTATTGTATATGTAGTTATGTTCTCTAATTATAGGAAATGCTGACCACTAATTTGAGCAGAGGACTAAAAATTAAATATCATAACTAATTATGACTATAAATATCTGTAGTGCGATTTTTACAATTAAGCCCTAGTACCAATTTTCAAATAAACATTTTTTATGCCCCCGCGACGACATGTCGGGGGGAATTAAGTTTTACTCATGTCCGTCCGTCCGCACGAATTTCCGTCAAGCTTTTCTCAGAAACTGTACATGAGGACAATTTGAAATTTGGCAGGGTGGTTCAGTATCGCAAGTTGTACGTCCTAAGCGACTTTCAGACCTGTCGGACAACTACTTCCTGTTTGGGACTTCATTTGTACGTAAATACGTCCGTCCGTATGTACGAATTTCCGTCAAGCCTTTCTCAGAAACTGTACATAAGAACAGTTTGAAATTTGGCAGGGTGGTTCAGTATCACAAGTTGTACGTCCTAAGCAACTTTCAGATATGTCGGAAAACTACTTCCTGTTTGGGACTTCATTTAGCGGGGGCATCTGTGTCCCATGGATACATTCTTCGATTTTTATAGAGTTAACTTGTAAAAACGAACAATATTGAGAAAATACTACCGACAGTATATAAAACAGCTTTGTCAGAATTTAACTATGGATCGGTACATTTGTTCCTCCTGTTATAATGGATTGATTGCATGATTGATTGTTGTTTAACGTCCAGCAAGCAATATTTCATCTATATTCAGGACGTGAACAATGGAAAATCTGTTACTAAGCGCACTTTGATGCAACATGCATAACAGATGATTAAAGATGGCTGTAAGGCAGAAACTAACCCGTGGTTGTAGCTTTGTATAGAAGTAAAGAAGAGACCATCTGAGTAAGTTTATTGCATAATCTTAGAGTAAACATTTCAAATTATGAACATATAAAAATATAGATTTAGAAAACTAACAACAAAATTTAACAACAGTAATTGTTTCGTGAACTTAACGAACATAACAAAGATTACATTTTAAGCTAAAAAGACAAATCGTCCTCTCCTGTGATAGGATGGTGGATCTAACTTTGCATATTTTTTTCTGGATACACTGTACTAATGTCTTCAAATAAAGGTCATAATAAAGCAATTAAAATACTCAAAAACACGAACATAATTATATATAAAAAATAAATAATAAAATTGAAAAAAATTGAAAAAATGTAAAAGCAAAAAACGAAGAAATGTTAAATTAATAATTTGGAAATATTTGTCATATTAATGTAAAGAATATTCTAATTAGTCGATTATTCTTTGATTTTCCGATGATATTCGACGGAAGGGCATAAGAGCTGCACCCAACTATAGGATTTCATTTAAGTTAATGGACGCATGTATTCATTTTTGTCTCAAGGGTTGAAATAATTATAAATAAACTAGTATCCATTAAAAAACACTGCTAATTTCAGTTCAAGAAACACAAAAAAATTCATAAATTTACACAGCTGTAATACCAATTAAAATTATAAATTGAAACAATTTAAAGCCGAATAGAAAATAACAGAAAACGGCAAAAACGTGCTTTGTATTGAAAATAAATTTCAGAGCAAATTAAAATATAACAAGAAATAAATGTTTATAAAGTAAAAACTAAGAATTTGTTATGAAAGCAAAACAAATAACACGTTTAATTTTATTAACAATTAACATAATTTGAATTAAATAAAATCGACAATAAAAAAAATCAAATCATTAGAAACCGAACATAATAATAACAACCCAATAAAAATATAAAGCTAAAACGAAGAAAGGTTAAAAATGAAAAATAAACAACATGTTAGATTTTGTTCAACAACAATATGAATACCAAAAACTTACCAGAAACCTGCGAATAAAAAAACAAATATATATATAAATAATTTGATCCGTCCTTTATTCCTTTCATTTTGTACAGGTAAACAAACAGTATGGCGGATGTGTATTACAAGTTCGGACCGTGTATTGATTGTTCTATATTTCTTACCTACCGATCTTCAAATGGAAAAATAATAACTTAACGGTTACTTAAAAATTATATTTTAATAATTTGTATAATAATAATTTTTAAATATACGTCTTTTCTGAAATAAAGTTGATAGAAAATGCATTCACGTTCATGCATTTTAATTTTGGGATATTCGTATACATATTTACTTTGGACAAGAATAAATTTTATACATAAATATATAGCTTTATAACTATTGTCATAAATCTGCAGAGTAACTGATGATCGTTATCAACAACAATGCCAGAGTGCTTAAAACCGACCCAGGGGTCCAATCAACAAAAAACCTTAATCTCCGCGGGAAAACCTTAATCTCCGAGGGAAAACCTTAATTTAAAAAACCAACACTTAATTTTATAGGGATTCCTTAAAAAATTAAGGTTTTCCCACGGAGATTAAGGTTTTCTGCGGGAATTAAGGTTTTGGTGTTTGTAGTGTAAACAAATCATAACATAAATGTGTCACACTATACCTTTAATAAACAATTTATGGTATCTGGATGTTAAAAAACTTTTCAATTGACTACTACCAATTTTAAAAAAACGCCACCTAGTGTCCACTTCCGGTACTAAAAACTGCGGCTACAGCTGTTGAGAAAACTTAAAATGGAAAATTAACTTTGATAAATTTTAACACCTCATGTTAATTACAGGTGTGAAAATCTGAGTGAGGATGTTATTAAAACCCCTTGCTGTGTAAACATGATTGTTAATTAATTAACCGATGTTTATTACCCCAATTTACCTGATGCTAATCTAAGGTAGAACCCCTGCGGTTTTAGGTTGATTAAGCAAGCTTACCAGTGACATCCATGTTCCAATATTCAAACTCACCTGTTGCCTATTGCTTTAGTATCAAATACTTATAAGATTAAATAAGATAATTTTATTGGCATAGACAAACAATACAAAAAACAATGCAAAATCTTTATTACAATATATATATAGTCTTTTAGTGATGATAGAGGTAGTTTTTTTAACTGGAAGTTAAAAGGGAGATAAATCATGTAAAACTGGAAATGGGTCAATTATAATTTTTGTAAAAAAAAAGTTGATATAAGTTTTCTTGTAACAGTAATGACAACATCAGGAAACTTTTGGCCTAGCAAAAGCAATAATTACTCAGAATAATATATATCATGTATATAGGAACAAATTAAGTTGTCAAATACAAAATGACAAGTTAAGGTTCTGGAAAAGTGGCGATTATCTTTGATTAAAATGTACATACTTTCATGAAATTGTGTGAGGTAAAAATTCTGCATTTAACATGTTCATCGAAAAAATATATGTAATCTATGGTGTCAGTCAATACAATTCTGAAGCATCATGTTGTAAGATAAACGTCATACCACTTTCCTATCGAGGACAGGTATGTTTAGTACCGCCATCTAGAGGTGAGATAGTCACAAGATCCATTAGTGCAGTTTTTACACAGTGTATTTATTGTTATAAACTTTACAGTTGAAAATAAAATAAAACTTGCTACCAAAATGTGTTTCTTGTTATTTGAAGAACAACTTATCAAATTTAAATTTTCCTGAAGTTTCCCTTATATCAATGTTTTTGACTTTTTGCCCAGATAAACATGGCATCTTCATAACAGACTGCAAGGAATATAGCCATTGCATGATGTCAATATAACTTAATGTATGATGTTTATTTCTATATCATCTCTACATAACATAGTTACAGGTAAACTTCGACAACATCAGGAAACTTTTGGCCTAGCAAAATTTATATTAGAACAAAAAATTTGGTTTGTTCAGAACAATATTTATTAGAAAATTGCCAATTAATGTCCACCATTAATCTCTGAAAAGATTTTGTGAAGACTGAATTGTCCTGTGAAATGTTGGAAGTTTTCAATAGGTACTACAGCTGCCAGCAATAGAGACTGGATGCCATGATTCTGAAGCTTTATTCAAACAAAACAAGTGATCATAGACATGTAACAGTTATCCCTTAACTAGGAATTATTTTTATTTAGGCTGAACCGGGGCACAGGAGAATAGGCCCACAGATCCTCAGCCTGCAGTAAAAGTCTGCTAATTTTCATGTCCTGAATATAGCTGAAATAGCCTGCAGTTAGAGTATGCTACAGTAACAGTGGCAACACTAATAATAATTAAATTAATTAAATTTCTAAGTTTCACGTCCCTAATATATCTGAAATATTGCATACTAGGCATAAAACAACAATCAATCAATATTTTGGCTGACAATAATTTTACATATACATGTATATATATTCACCACTGTCTGATCAACCTACTAGTACATGTAGATGATAATACTATATAGCTAGTACTAAGTAGGTGAATTTAAACAGGTAAACACGTTAAGTGTGTATAGTGTATACTACGTGTACTAGTATTTCATTGCATATTATATACTATTCTTTTGTTACTCAAGGAGAAAATGATTAAAGCTGTTTTTATTGTTTTCATATTTTTTTGCAGAATTGTTGCTTTATGCAAATTAACAAAACAAAGTTTACATTTGATGTTTCTAAGTACATGTGGAAATTTATCTTTAATACATCAATCACAATTTAATGGGGAAATGTTTATATCAAAATGACTGATACTTACAACTTGCAAGGAATTTAAAACCACATATGATCTGTCATTGTGTTTACTATGCATGTTTCTTGTCATCATCAATCAGATAATTAACCTGTATTTAAAATATAAGTTATAATGGAAGAAAGCTGGCCCAACATAAAAAACATATAAGTTTGTACTAGATTAATTGACAAAAAAATGGAATTAAACATACAGCATTTACAGACGAGTATTCAATAGACAATAAATCAATGACAGACAAAACTATGGCCAAACAAGAGAGAGTCTGGGTGCTTCGAAAGGGTAAGCAATTCCTGCTCCATGCGTGGCACCTGTCGTATCAGTAAGGTTAAAATCTGGTAATTAGTCATATTTAGGGAGAAAGTGGTTACAACAAACGAAATAAATCAATGGTCTCTTGTGAAACAGATATTCCATAACAGTTAACTAAATACATGTAATGTATTATTGTTTACATTTTTTATTTGTCATCAATTCTAATAACATCTTCAACCTTCCAATGTACTCGGTACCTGTTGACAACAATGATGGAGTTGTTTACTTATTTTCTTTACAAAATTATCTCCAGGACTTTTCCTGTTTGAAATTTGAAAGATTTCCCAAGGTTTGTTTTCATGTTCATGTAGTTTTTTAATCCGTACTTTTATCTGTAATGTTTATGGATGTGTTTTGTGGATTTTCATTTGGTGTAAAGGGTTTATACATCATGTACTTAAATGTATTGATTAAATTATAGAAGACATGCTGTACACTGTGTATGTAAGAATGAGGTGGTTTGCTTGTACATGTACACAGAGAAGCTCAAAATGTTGTGTAGTTTGTTAGACAGTGTAGACTTGTGTATTTTATAATCTAATTACATTTGCTGTTGTACAATAAACATAAACAAATACATTTCAGCTTGATTCGTGTGACTTACATTTACAGCACAGTCATCAGAGTCAGAAAAATATGCTTTCTAACGCAGAAGGCTGTGCTATAAATTACTTGTAACATGAAAAATCATCTATATGTAGATCCCGCCCACAATAATTGGTGATAAATAAGGAGGGCAGTGTTTATTATGGTACGACCGATCGCTGATATTCAAAGCTCATGATATCCTTTTGAAGTGAAAATGAATGTAAAATTTGACATAATTAGGGCAGAGTTTTACTGTGCATTATTGGTTTTTATTGTAGTTGGTTATTGCATGGTGTTTTTCCCTTCAGTTTATCTGGCACAGGTGGCAATATTTATCCAAGTGTTTTATAGCAGACCACATGAAACCTTTCCTGAGTATAAGCTGGTGTTGGTCAGGGTATTTAAACTTTTGGAAGATGAACTGTCCCATTGTTTGAATACAATACCTATTGTTCTCTCTGCAGTTTATTCAGTGGGTACTTTAAATCTGACAAGGAAAAGTCAATCACTCATTGATTAATTTTCCTATGCCAAAAAGTAAACTCCCCAATGGTTAAAATACATGAAACTTCACTGATTGTAGGGGGGAATTGTTGTGCAATGCTGAAATATATTATATGCCATATTTATCATTAATATCATTTAGGACAAAAATGTCTATTGCTGAACTTTTTCAAAATTTTGCAATCTATTTTGCTATGTTTTCATATACTAGCAACATGTTTTAATGTCCAAAAAAAAATGTTTGTTGTCCAATTCCATTTAATTCTATTTCTATTTTTTATTCAAACCAATTATGTAATTAAAATTTGCATTTAACATTTTGGTTTGACCAACTAGTACATGTACTTAATAATGACCATGTTTATATTTGGGGAGATCATGAGCTTGTTGATGTAATTAATTTTATGTGTCATTATGTGAGGAACTGCCCCCGTAGATTTGTGAAAAAATCTGAAAATGACAATAGCTTTTTTTATTCTTTTTTTCAGACATTATTAAATTCTTAATTGTAAAATTAGTAACAATAAATGAAAATTGACACTCAACAAGGGAGATAATTTTAATGAATATATCCAGTGTGTAAAAATGTTCTCTGATTTTTCATGAGTTATTCCATCTAACACAGCATCACAAATTGCAGTTCTTGTGTGATCAAAAATGAAATCGCTGTTTGATCTCAATATCTGTTTCATTATATGAAAGCAGTATTCACATGTATTAAGTTGTGGGTGATACGGTGGTTGATATATCAGGGTAACTCCTGCTGGTCTTATCAATAAAGGTAAGTTAGTGTTTATTATATGTGAGTGATGGAAGGCACAGTTATCCATATTATAATTGTGTCACCAGATACAAACAGAGGTTGCTGTCCATCTGCTAGTCCATCATTGTTGATATCAATAGCCTCAGCAAAAAAATTTATAAGCTCCAAACTATTATATGGACCTTCAATAACATTAAAATAGTCTACACCAAATCTTGAATGTAACAGATTAACTGTATAATTAGCATTTGAAGAATATCTTTGTAATTCAAATGCTCTAGAACCTTTGACTGAACTGCCATAATCCCTATTCCCAGTAGTCTTTATAACACCACTTTCATAAAAAAAATGTAAGGAACTTGGGTTTTTAATGCTTATAAATTCTACAAATTCATCAAATTGCAGATGGATATCATCTTTTTGAGTTTCTACAGGTAAAGTGACACATTTTTTGTATGAATACCAGCTTATACTGCATATACTGTTCAAATAAAATATGGTTTTCTTCATAATTCATTGACATCAAATTGTTACAATAATTATTTGGTCACCATAAATAATAATACAATTAAGTTTAGGCATATATATTTTCATAAGAGTTTAGTTTTTCCCACATGAAAATTAATCAATCAATGATTGACTTCTCCTTGTCAGATTTTAAAGTACCCAATGAATAAACTGCTGAGAGAACAATAGGTATTGTATTCAAACAATGGGACAGTTCATCTTCCAAAAGTTTAAATACCCTGACCAACACCAGCTTATACTCAGGAAAGGTTTCATGTGGTCCGCTATAATTAAGAGCATACATACATCCTCTCTTGTTTATTCGTAAAAACAGTATAAAGGATGCATATTATAATATGGTCACTTCTAGTGTTATTGAGAATTCTATTTTGGTTTTGGTCCAGATCAGATATACATATGTATACATCTATTTGGGATGCTGCATTATCGCTTGATTACTAGTACATGCCAAATTTTGACATGCACTGTATGTCACAATCTCACTTTGTGTCCCCTCCTTATTTGCCAGTTTCATTTTTAAAATCAGATATTATTATTCCTTTACTATCTTCAGTTGATAAAAAAACAACTATAAAAACATCTTAATTGCAATTCAGTGTTTTTAATCAGTTAATATGCACACACAAGTAAATTTGATCTTTTAAGACATTGTACATATGTATAGTATTTGCATGTAGCTCGTACCAATTACTTGTAATATTGTTTTCTTTGCAGATAAAAGATGAAAATAGTTCTAGTTTTGTTTATTGTATGTGTTAGTTTCCATAGTATTGTATGTCCTCCTGTTAATCCTAACCCCAAACCAGCGGAAGGAGGATCGGAAAATGATGATGCGGTATGTATATAGCAGTGTACCTACATTGCATTTTGACGTCTAGGTGGCCGAGTGGTTTTCGTACTTGACTCCAATCTTGATTGACAAGGATTGCCAATTTTCCTACCGAAGGTCTGGAGTTTTCTCTCGGAACTATGGCTTCCTAACCCAATAAAAACTAGACGCCATGATATAGCTGAAAAATTGCTGAAAATAGTATAAAACACCATTTAAAAAAACCCAACTTTTCTTGTATATAAGTTTCATAAAACATTTTAAATTTCACAGTGGCAAAGTCATTATGGTAGCTTTAACCAAGTTTAATTTACATAGTAGTTAAGTACAAATGTAAGAAAAGTTTTGATATGTCCAATGTGCCATGTTCCTGTAACTTCATGCTTAATTTTACATATAGATATAAGTGTATTCATTCTTCTGTATGTTATATATTAAGGATACTGGATTGGAATATGACAGATATCTGAAGGAGGTGGTCATGGCGTTAGAAGAAGATCCGGACTTCAGAAAGAAGTTAGAAGAATCCAATGCCACAGATATTAAGGTAGCAGGACTTTGTTATTTAGTGCACCTACTAATATGGAGGATTCAGTATTGTTCCTACAGCCTAAAATAAAGCAATTAAAAATTTTATGTGACATCATTTACATATTTATGTATACAGGTAACATATGTATGCTTAGAAAAGTTTGTAAAGTAATCATGTGATATAATTAATAATTTAAAGGAACAAAGTACCAAAATGGTGACTGCTAGTGATGAGGGTCAACAGGGTGAAAAAACCTCCTCTGTCCATAATTTCATGTATGTATATACTGTTTCCCTCCATCAGAGATGAGTGGCCTCAGTTGCCGAGTGGTTAAGGTAGTTTGTCTACCAATGTGTTCTGTCAACACTGAGGTTGCAGGTTCAAGTCAGACATGATGCTCAACTCCATTCTTAATTGACAACTATTGCCAGCTTTCCTTCCAAAGGTCAAGGGTTTTCTCCATTTACTCCCGCTTTCTTCCCCCAATAAAATCTGGATGCCGTGATATAGCTGAAAATTTGCCAAAAGTGGCAATCAATCAAATCCATCAGAGATGAAGAAAACAACAGCACAACTATTTTTTCAATATGGTCTTATAACACTTGTTTATATACTTGTTATTATATTTTTTTAACTTTTTATCTTAACCTTTTATGAAAATGCATATACTGGCAACTATTATTAAATTAAATTTGCATCCATTTAGTATTGTGATTGTTGATGGACTGAAATATAAGGTGAATTGTCTATATCTATGAAAATACTGCAAACATAAAAACATCTCCAGCATTTATGAATAATTGGGTTTGTTTTTTAATATCTACAGAGTGGCAAAATTTCCATGCATCTTGAAAGAGTTGCTCATCACATCAGAGAAAAACTGGATGAAATAAAAAGGCGAGAAATTGACAGATTAAGAATTTTAGCTCGAGAAAAAATGAAAACTATGAATGGTATGGACGTATTTCATTACATATCACTACACGGAGGTATGATTTTAAATTTCAGATTGACCCTGTTGCTGCAGCTGCTGTCTGTCTAGCGGGTACCAGTCATATCACCATGGTAACAGCCTCCATTTGAAACATATTTATTGTTTATTTTTGATTGCTCCCCCTTCGAAAATTACTGAGTGTAATATAATTAAACAGAAGTTTCAAAAATATTAAAAATACAATGCATGGAACAGCTCTCCATTGTAAAGCTGTACTACTCAAATCTACATTCAGAGGTAAAAATTGTAGAATTAAAGTGACAAAAAGTTGTCAGACAAGTGTTATTTGGTTTATTGAACTATCTTTCTGAAATTTTTACCTGTTTATTTTGCCTCAATCGTTTTGCACCTTGTATTAAAAGTTGAACACATTCTGTTATGAAATGTTCCCAGTTGATTTCCTGTCTATCTAAAAATGATGCTTTATTTTGATATAGCAAACTGGCAATTTAATGCAATGTTTATATACATGTACATGTACATAAGTTGCCTTCCTAACTTTCTGCATACAAATCTATTTAATAAAGTACCAGTAAGGGTTCTATTTTGAAGTCGCTGCCATATTGAATTATAAAATTATAATATGTCGACACTTTTACTCAGTTTGCAATGGTAAATTAAATGATTTACATTGGAAAATCCTGAATATGACAATGGAGTGTTACTGCAGTGATATGATTGTTCTATCTCATGTCCTTTCTTTTCATTTGCAGTGTGTTACACCATAGTTTTGTTAACCACAGAGGAACCACCCAGTCTGTCAATTTTTTTGTGAACAAATGAGAAATATTGATTTAAAAAAAAATCAAATTGAGAACAAACATGCCTAAGTGGTTTCTCAATCAATCAATTTAGCCAGCTAATGCTTTTAGCAAGTAACTTAGAATGGAGATTTAATTTAGATGACAATATCAAACAAATTGACAGAAATAATTAGTACTTTTTATTTTTTTTTTTCAGTTTCGTAGTTCATGGAAACTGCAAACCTTTTCAATTCATTAACTTTTATTCTTTCAACAAACAAAATCAAACATGCAGTCATATCTTTAGAGATTATTTAAACTATTCAACTTTTCTGTATTTAAAATTTCGTCATTTACTTAAATAATCCCTTCAGTTTAAAGTGAATCAGTAGTTTATGTTTGTTGATAGTTTGTAAATCTAAGAAATTTAAAATTTTGCAGTTTTTCAATTTTTATGGTTGAACAATGTGGTATACAGATTTTTAGTCATGTACAATACAAGGTGAAATTCAAGAGATGTCAAGAGTCTTGCATACATGGCCTCTGTTTCACAAAAAGTCAATCTTGCTCAAGGCAGTGTGTTACAATCGTTAGTTTAATATCTAAACAATATTCATTAAACAATTTAAAGATAAAATAAAGAATATGAGCCTTCTATTAGACACATCACTTATTTTCAAAATTTCAGGATTCTTTAATAGACAGCTAAGTTTACAAGGTCTATAAAATCATTCTGTTATACATGTACTTTTTCAATAAATTTTTCAATACATGTGTAATTACATTTTTGGCAAATTTTATATTGTTTATGTTAATTTACAGTGAAAAATAAATTGCTAGGGTAGAAAACATTGCTTGCCTGGATAGAAAACTTAGATTCCAACAAAAAACGTAGATTTCTAGAGCAATTGAAATGTTTGCTGTGAGCTGTAGCAAGATTTAAATTTTAGTAATTAATTTATAAATACAAATAATTTTGGCATCCCAGAGTGAGGGCTCTGTTTTATTAAACCTTTATTATTATTTTTGTGCCAATTTGATAATTCCCTACTTGTGGTAAACAAGATTTATCTCCCATTTGCAGAGTTATCTGTTCTTTAGAGCAGGTACTTTATATTACCTACTGTGGGTAAAAAGTAGTTTTTCTACAATATTTTTTTATTCACATATAGCAAAAGCATCCGGTTAAATTTATTATGATGTGCAAACTAAATCTGCAGTTTATTTAGTTGTACTGGAAGAGTCAGACCACAGACATTATTTTAAAAAAAAATAAAAACGTGATTTTTCCCTATCTGTTCAATACTAGATACCTGCTGTTATGAAAGAGAACTCTTGAAAATGGGAAGTAACTCTTGTATTCCGAAAATAGGGAATGTTTATAACTGTAACTTAAATCTCTCATTAAACAACTTAAACTTATATTTCATTAAAATATTTTTATATTAAAATGAAATTTTTTTTAAATCAGTTACCGTATATGGTCATGTATAATACTCAGTTTTTGCATTAACATTCATCTGATCATCCAGGGTGAGTATTATACACAGGAGGTTAATTGGTTTGTTTGGATTGGGTGGATATAATATACCAATGTGTGTTATAAACAACCAATCATAGTGTTCAAAATTATATTCCAATGTCTGTAAGAAAGAATTTGCTTTTTGCTTTGATTTTTCTGAGGTATCGTCTAATTAACTATACAAGTAATTTACTCTAAGGTATCGTCTAGATAACTATATAAGTAATTTACTCTGAGGTATTGTCTAATTAACTATACAAGTAATTTACTCTGAGGTATCGTCTAGATAACTATACAAGTAATTTACTCTGTGCTATCATCTAATTAACTATACAAGTAATTTACTCTGAGGTATCGTCTAATTAACTATACAAGTAATTTACTCTGAGGTATCGTCTAATTAACTATACAAGTAATTTACTCTGAGGTATCGTCTAATTAACTATACAAGTAATTTACTCTGAGGTATCATCTAATTAACTCTTCAAGTAATTTACTCTTAATCAGTAAACAGGATCTGTACATACTAACATAACCATATACATGTAATTGTTCTAGATTATGAACTTGGTCTGTTAGTGTTATACACAGTTTTGTTTTGGGAAAGTGTCATTGAGGGCATAACGGTGTGGAGTTTGTTAGGTAAATTGAGAATACATTGATTTAAAAGTATGGTAAAAAAAATTCAAAATATATTTATATCACAGTACTGGAAATTATTATTGCAAAAAGGTTTTTTTAGTAATTATTTATGTCTAGCAGAAAGATTTATTGCAGTAGAAAGTCCATATTCTCCTTTTTTCCAATGGTAAATGTGTTAAAATATTGTGCATGTTAAAATACCCATGTAGAATTTGGCTTTACAAATATGATATAAACTGGTATCCTGTTATGCGTTCTGGTTCCTGGATGCTTCTAGTTGAAGGAACATTGTATCTGGTAGTAATTTCAGTTGTAGATCTTATGGAACTGAGAACATTTTATACATGTACCTATTTCAGTAGTTTATAAGTTTTTTTTAATATTACAGGTGATAAAGTTTGTCATGTGACTAACATTTTATTGAATATTCAAAACAGGTTAACATTGACAAATTGCACTGTATGTGCTGATTTTATTGTTATTTTCAGCATTTGTTCCTATTATAGATGTCATATATATGTTAGTTAATATTAAATATTATTTAAACCATTAAATAATTTTAACAGTTAAAATTGTTTTGTATTATTTGTGTTTTTTCTATTACAATGTAGGTGTAAAATGTAAATAATGATGATATTACAGTATTATTCAGTTCACAATTAGATATTCTCAGCTTTTCATGTTCTTAAAAATAAAAGCAAAGCAGTTTATGCATTTTTGTTTCCTCAAACTTTTTTTAATAATGCCATTATATTACAAAGAGAATTATACTTCATTTTGCCTAGATATACTTTATTGTTTGTTCCCTAAACTGTAGGAATACAGCAGATAGACGAAAGGATTTTACACCATCTAGACGTACAGAATCCACACAGCTTTGAAGTTAAAGACTTAGAAAAACTTATTGTCAAGGTAAATGAAGTACCAAGAATGCATACATGTAAGGACTACTCTCTAGGTTCCAGCTGAGGGAAAATGAGGGATGCCATGCCCTGTCCTGAAATTACTTCTCTGTGTCCTGTTCAGTGCCTAAATTCATTTTCTTCCCTAAAATTAAGAGTACTTATAGTGTATTACCATTATTAATTAATTAGACTACTGTCTCTCCCTGATGATTTGATTACATAATTAGTGGTATACAGTGAGGACTCTTACAGAGGTAAGGTTTCTTCCAGTTGTTATATATTAGGGTCTCTAATGACCTTTGATCCTTATGGATCTTAACTATACTTCACAAGCTTATGTATCTTGAACACTGGAGATTCGGGGTCCAAAATTTTCAACTTACATTTAGAAGCATTTGTGTGTACTGTACATTTTAAGTTTGCTCCTTCATAAAATGTTATTACTATAAAAGATCAGCGTGTGTATTATCTTTAGTAATGTTGAGTAATTATGATCCTGATCGGGAACAGCTCGAACAATTATTATTGCCATTTCTGTCAGAAATCTTTATATTTTTGTCACAGTTGTGTTTCTTATTTTCCTGCCATTTTAAAAAGGGCAATAATCAAAACAGTGTGAGCTGGTTCCCACTTGACCTTTTCTTTGTATGTAGAGCGTAGAGTAAACATAGTTGCAGAAATCAGTAAAAAGCTAACAAAAATATGGAAATCTCCTGAGCAGATATGAACTTGGTGCCAGTAATTTTAAATACGATACTGCTCGTGTTAAATTAGAAACCCCAAATATTCCATAGTAAAAATAAGTATTTTGGCAGTGAACTTTAAAAAAAATTTAATGTAGAAATATAGTAATAAAATTTACTTTTTTTACCCCACCCAACAAAGTGGCGGGGTATTATGTTATACCCTGCCTACTGATATGAGCATCCATCCATCTGTCCATCTGTCTGTGCCTCGGTGGTTTCCAGATGATAACTTGGAAAATGCGTCAACAGATTTTGTTTAAACTTTGCACAGCTGTTAAGTACTAAAAAATGAAGATCAAGTTTAATTCAGCACAATCCCATTTGTAGTTTTTGGTGTCAAATTGTTGCTGAAGTTTGTCTTCAGAATCAACAAACTAAATAATAAAATTGTTTTAATATATAGGCAACAAATGATTTGGATGAACTTGATAAGAAAAGAAGAGAAGAATTTAAAGAATATGAAATGGAAAAGGAACATGAAAGACAGGAAGAAATGAAGAAACTGTCAGAGGAAGAAAGGAAAAAGGCAGAACACGATTACGAAGAGCTTCAAAAGAAACATAAGGAACATCCAAAACTCCATCATCCCGTAAGGAAATTATTCAGATATTTATAAACTCCATCATCCCGTAAGGAAATTATTCAGATATTTATAAACTCCATCATCCTTTAAGGACACTATTAAGATATCTATACATTTGAACAACATCAGTAAAATTAATAATAAATGGCCATTTAGAAAACAAAAACCATGGCAATTATATATCTGTGTGACCGCTATAGGTCCCCAAACTCGCTAATGAGAATTTAAATCCGTACTGGCGAATTTTTGTTTATTCCCGTTCGCCAGTTGGAACATTGAACTGGTTTTCCGATATTTCCTAATCGCTCGGACCAGGTTATAATTATGAAACATGGCAAAGCTGCAACTCTCCATGCTCAGTTTTGTTGCCAACTATCACAAACAACATGATTAAGTAACATAAGTCAGTGCAATACCTTGTTCATTTCAAAATTAAGTTTCTTGCATAAAATCTGCATTTTTTTTGTGGCTAATTACATTGACATTTTACTAGGCCAAAAAAGATGTGATAAGCCAAATTGGCTAATAAGAATTATGGTCTACATCTAACACAGTATGTTAATCAGGTAGTTATAACAGTTGATATAAGGAAGTTAAAATGATGTAATTTAAGTCAGAAATTGACGTTATAATCTATAAATTTGTTGAAGTAAAGGCTAATTTAAAGGACATTTTAACATAAAATATTATAACATTTAATTAAAAAAGTGATTTGGTGCAATTTTTTTTAAATATTTTAATTTCCATTAAATATGGAATGTCTGAGCAACTCTGTCCATTTTGTATACTTTAACTTCGTATTTTAGCCACGCCCACGGCCTGTAGATTACACTTGTAATCTTCCACAAACAACACTGAATAGTGTGAATTGACAGTTTTATTAGATTATTTGTTCAATATTGTTCTTGTTATTTTATTTTTATAATATATTTCAAATTTTAGGTTTGTTTTAAAAGCCATCTATATCCAAAAATATAACCAACAATTGGAAACAATCCTTAAATAAATTAATTAATATTTGAATCCAATAGGTGCAGTACTCTTGATAAATCAAGTGGGCTTAGCCTCATAGCTTAAATAGGTTATACAGTAGAAATCGTTTTTCAAATTTCACAACAGATAGAATTAGTTAATGTTTTAACACTTCAAATTCACTCATAAACTGTCAGGACTTTGTTTTTGTATGGATATATTTGTTTTTTTAGACACAGTAAATAAATATATCACAGAATCATTTAAATCCAACATTTAAAATGTAATCTAAGAATTAAAAATAACACCATATTTAAGTCGGAAATAATCTTTACTGTTGTCATGATCGGCAGAATTTTACTGCCTTTATAATCTGGTGTAAGTTTTGTGATTTGTCTGATTAACGTCAGAATTTAGTCCTATTATTCGTAATGTAGCAAATAAAAAATTCTAACTTTTGATCGATTTATATAAAATTCAAATATAATATACATCTCATTTAAGTTATTAAAACTTCAGACATTGTGAAATTAAGGGGAAACGATCTTTATTGAAGAAATTTCTTTTTTTGTCTTTGAAGGCACATGGAAAATGTTGATAATTTTTCTGTTTATGGATAATGTAACCTAATTTTAGTAAAATCATGCTAATTTACATACTGTAACAACCATTCCAAAGTAAGAATCCAGTAATTTATATATATTACACCTCAGATGCATCAACACAAATTTCGGGGTTTTCAATTTTTTTCATGTAGTAAACTAAACATAATTAAACAGAGACACAAATGTCAATTAATAAACAACGCACAGCAGGTTATTAAAAACGGCAATAACTATCATCACATATCTATAATGATCAATCTTTAACATGAAACAGATATAAAAAATGGTCACACTGTTGAAAGATATGAAGATTGACCATGGTTGATCATCTAAGCAACTACTTTTGGACATGAAAGTGCCGGGAGTGATTCACTCCTGCTCTGCTACATTATGAGTAATGGGACTAAATTTGTACCCTCACAAAAATAGCAAGGGTAAAATTATTCATTCTATTGTCATGAGTACAGAGAACGAAAATATTTTATTTATAATCACTGTAGTACCTGATTTAGTTTTTTCTGAACATTTTTAACACCACTTATCTTATTACCTTGTGTATAGAATTCTTATTTAAAACATGACTGCTTATAAGATAGCAGGATGGTTGAATAAAATAGCAGATTAAATAAAATGTTTTCACATTTTTTAATCTGGTTTTTTACTGTTGGTAACCCAGTGTATAGTTTATTGTGATTTAACCTAGATAAAACATTTATTGACAATAGGTGTCAGTGTTGTTTTTGCATATGCTTGCTATAAGCATAGAATAAAACATTTCCAAGATACTTAATTAAAATTGATATTTTAAAGAGAGAATTATTATCAACATTGAATAAGTTTGGAAAGTAGAAAATGAGTTTTATTTTACTTTTAAACTACAAGTTGTATTTTTCTGACAATTTTATATAAAACTCGTTTACAGGGAAGCAAAGCCCAGCTCGAGGAGGTTTGGGAACAGAATGATCACTTGGATAAAGACAGTTTTAATCCTAAAACTTTCTTCATGATGCATGGTAGGATGTCTCCATGACGATTAATCACTTTCTGTTTATTACCTAGTTTGAGGCATTCTGGGGGTTTATTTTTATGACATATGTCATGTTAATTTTTGCAGTAATTTTCCGTTTTTCCTTTGGAAATTCCACCAAAAATCAATGCTTTCTAAACAATTCTGACTGAAAAACAGATAAAAGTCATCTATTACCAGCGCTTTTATTTAGAATAAAATCTGTTCTAGAACAATGCTTTTGATGGACTTTCATAAATTCTACTAGTACCAACATCCATAGAATTTTAACTTGAATTTACTTTAAACCTAAGCTCGTAGTAAAATTTGCTAAAACGCCTAGAGAAAACAATGTACAAATCTTTGGTGAAATATTGGTTTATATAATGATCTGTTATCAGGGACTTGCATTCACAATACATATGTCATATAGATAAACACCTGGTATACGGTATTTCTGACAGATGGCATGGCTGGACTGGTTTTATATCCCTATTTCCCATAATTCCCTGTAACATGTTGTCTGATGTTTCATTTTATTTGTTTAGGGAAGTAAACAACAAATGGAAGAAGTTTGGGAGAAAAATGATCACTTAGACCCAAATGAATTCCAACCGAGAACTTTCTTCAAGATGCACGGTAGGGTAGAGAAGTATTGACAACTCTGTAGCTTCTCCTTGGTGTGTCAACCATTGGGGCAACATTGTAAGGGTTTAATCTGGGCCCAAATATTTAACCATGTGGAATTTAACTTGGTCTATTTTATTGGGGTCTTTGAGTGTGAAAAAACAGCGGACCACATTCATCTTGGTTCTAATTTAAAAAAGTTTTTACAACAAATATAAACAATATACACTGTGAAATGTTCCAGAATTCAATAGTCCTAAAAAAAATTTTTGAAAATGGGATGTTGTAGGAGAATATTAAAAAGGGGATATAATTCATTCAGACCTCTTTTTTCAAGACGAGTAATCAGTTTTTAAAAAAAGGTATTGGGAAAGACCAGGTGATAGTCCATGAATGATAGAAATGATTCAAGTGGAGACCAGGTGAATAAGAGAAAAGATGCAATATTTCTAATGCCGAAAAAGTATTTCTTCCATAAACCAACAACTTCAACATCCCGATCTCCTATAGACCATCATGTAATATCAGGCATCAAATAAAAAAACAAGAACATTGCCATAACAATAATCTTGTGCCAGGCATTCTGTTTGGATGCCATAGCAATAGAGATGCATGAACTCAACTCAGTCATCTAAACCTGAAATCAGCCTTTACTTTTTTCTATCTGGTGACACTTGTAAGTGGAGCTCAAGGACTTTTCTCTTTATATTTATAGATGACCTTTGATCTTGTCAGACCTTTATTACTGGTTAGTACTATGAAGCAGATGTTCTTGTCTTATTAGTTTTTTGTTCATATAAATTAATTTCTTATGCCAGGAAAAAAATGTCTTGTTTAGGAACTCCCTTGTAATGTTCAAGGATTTGTACTTGTCTTGAAAAATAGAAAAAGTTACAAAATACTGAAAATGCATAAAGAGAAGATTACCTTCTACAAACATGACAGTTTGATTAATCACTGGAAGACAGAACATCATATCACCAAACAATTTGTGTAAACAAAAGCAAGGACAGATAGGAGGGCATAACAGTTACATAATATATCATGGGGCCCTGTTCCCAACCTGACACCTGCACAATACAAAAGCAATCACTGTGTCCAAACAGCTATACAGTATGTTAATATAAACACAGAACAAAAAAATAACAATTCACCATGAGCAGTTGAATAAAGTTTTTGTAGATACATCACTTTCTGGTTTATGTGTTTTGGTTACCCGACTGAGTTAATATATTTTTTGTTTCTATTTTTAGATTTGAATGGAGATGGATTCCTCGATGAAGAGGAAGTGGAAGCATTGTTCCAAAAAGAGGTAGATATACATTTTTGTTACTTCTAAAGATAGCAGGGATGGGGAGTTCAGAAATATTTTCCAGGAACTGTTGTATTTGATGGGAAAGAAACTTGTAATAAAATATGATTGTAAGCACATATATGTTGTTTTAATTTTAATATTTGATGAGGCAAAGTAAACAAAGACAACAAAAGCAAATATTTTTGTTATTTTTATTTCTGAACCAACAGTCACAATAAAATTTTATGTAACAGTAGCATGAAATTCTTCTCACCCAAGGGTTGAGAGAAGTATATCTCAACCAGCTAAAAATAAGTACCATGGTGTTTCATTTATGAGAAAATAAAATGTCTTCCAGAGAAATTCTGTCAGATCACAGTCGACAAAAAACTTTACAAATTTTTACAAAAAGATTTTTCCAGTCATTAACTCCAATTGCAAAGAAACTATGGGATATTGTTACATATCAGGTGGGTAAAAAGGTCACAGTGGACAAAAAAAAAACGTTTGAAATTTTTACAAAAAAGATGTTTCTGGACATTAACTCAAAATGTTTGCATTTGATGTCAATGAAAATTTGGGATAAAGTTGCATATTAGGTGGGTTAGAAGACTATTGATTTTAAGGGGAAATCCATCAAATTTAAAATTTTTTATAAATTTAACCAAACAAGAAGTTTCCATACAATAACTCAAAAAGTTTGCATTTGATTTCAATGAAACTTTAGAATATTTTTACATATCAGGTAGCTAAGAAGCCTAATGATGCTGGAGGAATTCCATTAGAGACCAAGTTCACCAGTTTACAAAAAAATATTAAAATTTTTACCAAAAAAAAACCGTTAAAACTTTAGGAAAAAACAATTAAAATTTAAATGGGGTATCATTGATCGCTAGATCGACTTTTTCTAGTTTATTTTGTTTAGTCATTGTTTATCTTCCTTGACATTTCAGCTTGACCAAGTATATGACCCCAATGCACCAGAGGATGACATGAATGAGAGATACGAGGAGATGAACAGGATGAGAGAACATGTCATGAATGAACTGGACAAAAATAAAGACAAACTTGTCAGTCAGGAAGAGTTCATGAAATACACAAGTAGTCAGGACTTTGAAAAAGACGAACCATGGGAGGTAATAATATAAAAACATGGTTGTTATAAATCAAGGAAAGAGGGCTCATTGATGGTTTTGCTTGGATCTGTGGAACTGCATTAAATTTTTTTTTTTAATTCTACAGGTGACTCAAGTCTTCCATGGAAAGATTTATAATTTTCATCATTTGCTTGACTAGGATTTGTTCCACAATGTGTATTTGCAATCTTATTAATATTACATCTTTCACTGCCCCCCCCCCCCTTTTTAGTCCCCTACTGGCATCGCCGAAGGTGACTAAAGGTTTGCAATTTGTCTGTTAGTCTGTCACATATGTTTTCCAGACTTTTTTTGCAGATATTGAGCTGATATTTGGTATGATTGTCAACCGTCATTAGTTATATAGTAAATTTGAAAGTTGTTCCCGTCTGATGATTCTTTTATCGAGTTACAGTACAACTGATTTGCTGCTAGGGGACTGGTATTGTATATGCAAATCTAGCCACATGTTTTGGTATTGTCAGGGTGAAGATCTAAAGACATCCCATAACACGTTGTCTTTGTCTCACATTGAACTTTTGTATTGACCAATCAAAAATTTTCTTTATCATCTGTTAGTGTTAAGAAATGCTGTGTTATTATTCTGCACCTCTCGGGTATTTACCTATACTAACTATTGCCATCAATAAACTAAAGTTCACATAAAATTATTTTTGCTATTAAATTTTTGGGGGATGCTGAAATTTTTCATTTTTCAAGCCTGATCAGATGATCTCCTGAGCAAAACTATGAATATTATTCTCAACTGATTAAAGTATATCTTCCAAATTTGTTAACAATTGCAAATTTTTTGTAATCTCCACTAACTAATAGTCAAAGCTGAGATATTAACTACAATTTCAGACAATTTATTATAATCTCCACTCATAGTAAATCTAACCACTTCCCATAAGGAATAGAGGGTATACTGTTTGCAGTGTGTGTCCTGAACCATTTTTTTTATCAAATTTTTCTCTGCAATGATAAATGATACTGAAATTTTGTCAAGAGCTTCGTATGATCATTCCATATTGTGGAATTTATTTTCAGAACATTCTAAAGATATAGAGCAGGATTAATATCAGGGCGCATTAGTTCACAGTAATACTTGTTTAATACAATTTCAGATAATCGAGTGGTGGTAATATCAGGGCACATTAGCTCACAGTAATACTTGTTAAATACAATTTCAGACAATCGAGTGGTGGTAATATCAGGGCGCATTAGTTCACAGTAATACTTGTTAAATACAATTTCAGACAATCGAGTGGTGATAATATCAGGGCACATTAGCTCACAGTAATACTTGTTAAATACAATTTCTGACAATCGAGTGGTGATAATATCAGGGCACATTAGCTCACAGTAATACTTGTTAAATACAATTTCTGACAATCGAGTGGTGGTAATATCAGGGCACATTAGCTCACAGTAATACTTGTTAAATACAATTTCTGACAATCGAGTGGTGATAATATCAGGGCACATTAGCTCACAGTAATACTTGTTAAATACAATTTCTGACAATCAAGTGGTGGTAATATCAGGGCGCATTAGCTCACAGTAATACTTGTTAAATACAATTTCTGACAATCGAGTGGTGGTAATATCAGGGCACATTAGCTCACAGTAATACTTGTTAAATACAATTTCTGACAATCGAGTGGTGGTAATATCAGGGCGCATTAGCTCACAGTAATACTTGTTAAATACAATTTCTGACAATCGAGTGGTGATAATATCAGGGCGCATTAGCTCACAGTAATACTTGTTAAATACAATTTCTGACAATCGAGTGGTGGTAATATCAGGGCACATTAGCTCACAGTAATACTTGTTAAATACAATTTCTGACAATCGAGTGGTGGTAATATCAGGGCGCATTAGCTCACAGTAATACTTGTTAAATACAATTTCTGACAATCAAGTGGTGGTAATATCAGGGCACATTAGCTCACAGTAATACTTGTTAAATACAATTTCTGACAATCGAGTGGTGGTAATATCAGGGCACATTAGTTCACAGTAATACTTGTTAAATACAATTTCTGACAATCAAGTGGTGGTAATATCAGGGCGCATTAGCTCACAGTAATACTTGTTAAATACAATTTCTGACAATCAAGTGGCGGTAATATCAGGCGCATTAGTTCACAGTAATACTTATTAAATACAATTTCAGACAATCGATCAAAACAGACAGTACACTGATGAAGAATATAAACAGTATGAAAAGATGTTAATGGAGGAGGAAATGAGAAGAAGACAACAAGGGTCGTTTGATTCACACGCCCAACCAGGACTTGTGGTTTGTAACTCATTATCACAACTTTGTTTCTCGGTTGTGGTTTATAATTTATTGTCTTTATGAAGAGTCCCAAGAAATTTATCAAATTTGTTTAACAGGACTAAAAGGTCAGAGTTAAAAGGTGTGAAAGAGTTAACGTGAATGGAAATTGTCATATTTTTAGGACATTACTAATAATTAGATTTATAGACCCAGGGTGATAAATGCAACGATTTGACTAAGTTGTCATCCATAATTGTCAACATTTTTCACAAGTTTGCAAAGTGCATGATAGAGAGTAGGGGTTTCAATTTAAACATTTTTTCATGCGCTTTTTAAACTTACATACTGGAAAATCTTCTGGAACTTTTCCACTTTTGAAACATTTTTTAAAGTCGTCCACATGTTTGGAAAGACAAATCTCAATCTGCATGGCCCTACGAAAACTGGGTTAGTTAAAATTGAGGATAAATAGCCTATTTACAAACATCCAATGACTGTGTATAAATTTTGTCAATCAGTTTTATTGTCAAAATTGTAACAGGTAACCATAAAATGCTGTAATCATAAAGGAAAACAAAGAATGGAGAATGGAGGTTCTTTGTTTGCCCTCCTGATTACGACATATACATGTACTATCGTGGTTGGCCATTACAATTTTGACTGTGAAACTAAATGTTCATACATGGTTTTTTATCATCAAAACACTGACCCACTGTTGAAGTATCAAAACCATGAAAAAACATAAACTTAAAAAAGGAAGGCAAAAACAATAAAACTGTTTCAGTAGTTTTTATATATTTTTTTTACTTCTTTATGGTTGTGTTGTTTATATTTTCCCACTTTGTTTGTTGCTTTCAATGCAATATATTTGTTTTATGATAAAATTAAGTAGAATAGAAAAGTTGTATATGGGACCAAGAGGCAACAAACTGAATAAAGAGCAAACAATTTTTTCAATTAATGACAAAAATCATGCAACACTCAAATTAAGCTGATTGTATAGCAGACTAGTTTCTAGGAACAATATGGTGGTCACAGAACAAAATCAATTCAAATCCCAGAGTGACAGTTTGCTTACCTACTGGTGACATTGGCAATTGGTGATTACAAATCTCAATTATACTGCTATATTATAAAAGCCTCAAAAATGTGGAAAATTTCTTATAACATAATTTGCAAAAGACAAGAACATACAATAGGAATGGCTATGAAATATATCAATTTTTAACCTTGCATGGGGATGTGCAGACTTGCAAAAAATGTTGATGTACTCTTTTGCAGGGAGGGAGGGGTTTTCAAAAAGAGTGCTCTTTGCAAACTTGGGAAAAATGTTGACAATTATGGTTGACTCCTAAGTATGGTGTTACAATTTAAAAAAATAATCTTCTGTTCTTCATTATAAAATTTATTGGTCATTTTGATGTTCCAAAAAGTTCCTTGCATGAACACAGAACTTGGAGTTGGATTATTGTCATTTATTTTTTAAATTCTATTAAAAACAGAATATCAGTGCAGATTGAAATTTGCTGATTTGACAAATAACAAAATCCCTTGAAAGTTGGTACCATAGCAAAAGAAAAATTTATTTAGTTTTGATTGGCTAAAAAGGTGTATTTTTTTAGGAAATATAGTATACATGTACGCCTTTATATATTAAAGATAGGTAATCAATATTTACTCACCTATCCGATGGCCCTACTTCACCATATGCAAATTATGCTTTCTAACACAGTTGATTATTTCAGTGTTATGGGTACTAGTTTTTTTAATGATTTTAAAAAACAGTTTTTTTGAAATGATACTTGATGTGTATCATCACTAACAGATGAATTTTTTTTTATTTAGATATTTTGTTCTTTTGACCATACACATTTCAAAAATGGAACATACATGTATGTCTCCAGCCTTGTTTTGCAATCTTTAAACAAAATGACACATTTTAGCCACCTCCCACTAAATCTGTGAAAATTGGTATCATTTAAATGATGCAAACTTCACAGTAGATAATTCAAGTATAATTCAGATAATTCCAGTATAATCTAGACAAATACAGTCAAATATGTCTTTCTCAATCTTACAGATGCAGCCCCCACATGATCCAAATGTTCAACATATGCAGCAGTTTAACCAACAACAGGTCCACCCTAATCCTGATGCTGCAGCTCACTTACAACAGCAGGCACAAATGCACCAAGCTCAGATGGCTCAACAACAAGCTCAAATGGCTCACCAACAACAAATGGCTGCCCAGCAGCACCAACAACAAATGGGAGGCCAGCCACAGTTTAATCAGCAGCAGGTACCAGTGCAACAACAACAAATGGGAAACCAGCAGCAATTTAATCAACAACAGTACCAACAACCATTGGGAGGCCAGCCACAGTTTAATCAGCAGCAGGTACCAGTACAACAAATGGGAAACCAACAGCAGTTTAACCAGCAGCAGGTACCAGTTCAACAACAAGGTGTTCCAGTTCAAAATATTCCACCACAAGCAACAGGAAATATCCAGCCAGTAGTTGGTAGTGATAAGGTTTGTGTTCAGTTTGAACGAGTACTGACAATTCTTTTGCAAAATACTTAAAATTCTTGTCACCATGGTGTTTTGTACCATTACCTTGGCCAGGGTTAGGGGTTATCTGGCAAAAATTTGTCACCAAGGTGTTGTTTACCATTAGCTTGCCCAGTTATCTGACAAAAAAAAATAGTCACCTTTGTGTTTTTTATCAGTTACTTGCTCAGGGTTAGAGATTATCTGACAAAAAATCATTACTATGGTATGGTTAACCATTAATTTGCTTGCCTGCTGATTGTTAAAGATTATCTGATGAAATGTTGTTCACCATAACAGTATCTATGTAGTTATATGAAGATCACCAGGGGTCACCACACTGTAAAAAAGTAGGGAGAAGTGACTTCTCCCTGGCAGCCAAACAGGGAGAAGTCAGGCCCTGATAGGGAGACTTCAGGAGACACTAGGGAGAAGTCAGGGGGACCGTACAAATAATTAATTTCGCAGTAGTTACATACATTTTTATTATTTACACCAATTTCCAGGATTATTTCTCTTTTTAAAACCATAACACACTTAGATTCAGTGTTTTTTTCTTTCTTTTTCATTATTATTCATGGTATTCACAGTATGCAATATCAAACAGCACATAACCTTTATCATTAATCAATGAAAAAATATAGGCACTATTAGTACTTGTGGCCGTACAAGGTATTCACAAATAAAAATAGATCAACAAAAATATTTGTATATGTGTAGACATAAACTTCATTCATGAGTACAATACTCTTTGAAAGAACTGAAGTTTGACACTAATTAAAAGTGTTTGTTTATCAAAAAAATTACGAGTTTTCATTATGGGCCGTTGTACATTACTTTTCTTCGTTGTTCACTTCCGGTAATTAGTCATACCGGTTAATAAACAAATGGCGTGTAATACTTTGAAAGACGTAAATCATTTGAAAATATGTTAAATAGGCATATTGTTTGCCGTTTTTTATTGGAATTACACATTTACTGATAAATTGGTAGTCTGGGTGAAGAATTTGGACCAGATTTACAAGTGTCCATGTGAACCATCGGGCGACTTGAGGGAATGACAGGGTGACTTTGACTTCGCTTTTGAGGCACCTTAGGGCGACTTCATGTCCTAGTAAGGCGACTTTGTCGCCCACTTCGCCCAGTGTGGTGAGCCCTGGATCACCATGACTTATCATGACATTTATCTTTATGTGGAATCCATCTCTTAGATATGATTAGACATTGTCATAGGTAGTATTTCCTATTCCTGGATCTGACTTTTTACAAGACATAACAATAAGTAACTGGACAAGTTTGTATTTAGAAGCAGACACCTGATTACACCTTTGTCTTTATTGAGTTCACACTACTTTCTGTTTTTGTGTTTTGGGTTTTTGTTTTGTGTGGTATGTGTTAACTAACTCATTTCTTCATGAAAATGGTACCTGTGTTGTCTTTACGTTAAAGATTTTTTTCAGTTTTAAATTTGCTTTTGCAATATACATGTATTTTTAAATTACAGAAACAATGAAATTTGAGTAGCTCTTAAAAAATTAGACCTAAAGTTTTTACTTTTTTCATTACAGCCAGCACCTGTTCCTCCACAAGGTCAAGGCCAGCCTCCAGGACAACAGCCACATTACTAAATAAACACAGAATGGATATATATTTACAATATTTATGCCACACAAAAAATTCTGATCCAAAGATATGTACAATTTGATGGGGAGCAATCATGCAATTGCGTTCTTGGCTTCTTAAATACTTCATGTTAAAAAGTATTGGTTATAACAGTAATAAGAGTTAATGAAGGATTTTTCTTAATAATTAAACATTTTTTTTAAAAAACATTTGTATACACTTAAAAGAAAAAAAAAAGAAAGTGGCAGAGTTAACCACAATTTTATGTCTGATGCCCCTCATTGAAATGTACACCATTAATGTTTAACATAAAATTTAAATATTTCTATTTTAACAAAGTCTGCCCTATGATTTGATGGTCATGCATTTCTGATAACTCTCTCGGCCTAAGTGTTGCTTGTCAGTGTGTGACCATTAAATCACTGATTTATGAATACAAATGTTAAAATACTATTAAAATATTGTAATGTCCTAATTTTCTGAGGTTTCCCTTTGAAAATATATATACTGTATGTATGGTACTATTAGAGCCACAATATTGGCTGTATCGAGTAGTGTTCCGGTCTTTTATTAGAATAGTTAGAAAAGTTCCATGGAATCATGCTTCTAAATTTAATTAAACTGAAAATAGATTTAAAGAAATCTAAAGATCTCTCTGAAAGTTGTCTTATCCTGTACAAAATTAATGGTAATGCCAATGGCTTCTTCTGCATAATCACAGAAACCAAAGACTTGCACAGGCAGTGCTCACATTTTTTATTACTATTTATTTACAAAAATAACTATATACTATTACTAAATAAAAATGTACTATTTTGGCTTGATAGAATCACATACTTGTGAAATAAATTCATCATAGTGACATTGTCACATGAATTCAACATACAATGAATTTAAAGAACTCCAGATCTAAATGACATTAAGGTTTTCTATTTTGACGCAACTATGTGGGAGTGCAATTTGCATTATTTCATATAAAATGGATCATTTGTCACAAAAATCTAGATTTCTTTTTTGAAGAATTAGGTTTCAGGCTAGTCTGTGATTTGTTTGATTTTCCAGTTTTCAAAAGAATTTTTTAAAGACATTTAAGAACAACCCCCCCTCTTAATTTTGTCTGATTAATTTTTTAAACAAAAGAAATGTCATAAATATTTGAGAATACGGTTGTTAAAAGAATAATATATAAAATTTTGTAATTATAAGTACTTTTGATGAATAAGTAGGCACAAGAGGAACACATGGGCATTGTCTTTTGTATAAATTTGTATGTCTATATATTTTCATTATATCAAGTCTTTCATAGAAGGAGATGCATGAACATTGATGTATATTTTAAAAATTGTAAAGTAAATTTGTTACATGTCAGTGGTTTGTGTGAATGTTGATAGAAGTCGTCGAACAAATGTCACCGCTGAATGTTGAGGATTCAGATGTTTAAGATATTGATGGAGTAGAAAATAACCTCGGTCAATATTTATTTTTTAAAGATTTTCTGAAAAGTTCAATTCAATGATAAGTACATAGGTATGGGTTAGTACAATACATCATACTGTATTATACACAGACATATACGGTAATGGTAAACTCATTGTTTCAAGGGTAATATAGTTTTTACAATGTTCTGTAGTCCTTAGAATTGTAGAAGACAGGTCTTCCATGGCATCAGTAAGGTCCTTGCAAGTTATTTTAGGTATATGTACATATTTTAGATCATTTTATAGTTTCTTTAGATGATTTTGCAAAATATGACATCACTACTGCAAATGAAAATCTGCAACACATTTTTATTTTTCTATCATTACAAGGAAATTTATTGGTGCAGTTTTGTCTTTAAAAAGGTATTTTTTATGTTCTTTTCTTGCACTGGCTGAAATCTATTTTGAGTAATGCTTACTAGTTAATACAGGATTGCTATCTGGGGAAATATAATTCATCGCAAACAAGCATTTATGATCAATATTCTTACAGTGTAAAGTGGTGAAAGTAATGTAGACATTGACGTCTGCTCACCGTAAACCCTGTCTTCTGCTAGTGTGGAGTGTTGAAAAAAGTGTGTAAAGATTCCCCATTACCTTAATTTTAATAGGTTTAGTAGCACATTAGTAACTAAATATAGTTTCATAAGATGTGTCATATTGTCTTTTTTTTTCACATATATTTTTTCCTTTATATTTTTATTGCATTTACATGTAGGTCAGGGAAATAAAATAATTATGTAGTTATTTCACAAATCTTAGTGAACATTGTTCTGAGAAAAATGGTTTATTGCAAAAGCTTGTAAGTGCAGTTGTTTATATGCTGCAAGTTACAGTATTTGTATAGCTGAACATCATTCTAAAATGTTGTATATAAGACATATTGCACTGCATGCGATACAGGAGAATATTGTATGCTTACTGAATGAATATTAGTGGAATAGTAAGTTTATTTTTCCATTGGTGAAACTATTGCCCCGAGGCATAGCCAAAGGCAATAGTTGTATCAGAGGGAAAAATAAACTTGCTATTCCCTGAATATCCAGTCTTTAACTGTTTTATTAGACTGAACGGACATAAGATATAAAGTGTTGGCAGTGGCTAACATGTTAAAAATAAATGTACCAGCAAAAGGTAGTTTCAAGGCTGAATATCATAACAATTTTAATGTTCATTTTTTTTTCTAAATAACAAACAACCATGAAACAACAATCAACCAGTCAATAGTTCGTAGCCAGGCAATAGTTCTGAAAACCGTTGACTGGCCAAACAGAATACGATCTTTCCAGTCAATAGTTCATCATCAGGCATTAGTTCTGAAAACTATTGACTGGCAGAACAGAAATGGTTAAAATAGCAAATTTATTGTAGATTTAAATTCAATGTAATTTACATACTGTTGGTTATTTTCTCCTTGAAATATTCTGTTACCCAATAACATAGCTGTCAACAAGGTATCTGTCACCGCCAGAAATACAGAGAAAACGGATTTGTGTTGTTTGTTCTGATACATGTATTAATTTTAAGTGCCGTTGGTGATATTATTACTATTGGAATGTCTTGCACATCATCAAGCTCGCTTTTTTGTTTGTTTAATAGATTGGTAGAAAGTGTTTTTTTTTTTATTTTAATTTATTTTGTGTCTTAGAGGGAAACATTTAATATAATTATCAAATTGTAATATTTGGTTATTATATGGATATTTGGAAATATTGTTCTTGGCAGAATATAATATTTCAGGTGCTTGCATGTGAAATTAATATTCTCCAAGGAACAATTTGTATAAATATTCATACAATAACTGTTTTATTGTATAGCAGAATTGAAAACAATACATATTTCTATTCTAATATGTTGATGATGTCATTATTTGGACTTGGGATGTAATTTTGCACTGGGTGCAATACAGGAGAATATTACACACTTTTGGTGAAATATCATTCTGCTGTACATGACAATAATTTCTAGTCCACATTTTATAATTTACATCTTAGTTTTATTTTATCAATGTTGAGGAAAAAGAGAATGAATAAATGTTGAATGTTGTCTCAGTATTCTGCTGCTGCCGCAGGCTCAGTTACTGTGGCACTTCCATGCCACCTTAGATTATAAGCCTTTGGTGGCTTTAATTTGAATTAATAGCACATTCCAGATCCAGTTTAGCTTTTACATTGTTTTTTTGTGTTTTTACATCTCGTGTATTACCTTTTTCATGTTTGTAATTGACAACAATATTTACAGACTATCTGTGTAAGTTTTGCCTCAATAACTTTTGACTTGAAATTAATATTGTTTTGTAGACATTTGGGAATGTTTTACCAGTAACTTTAAAGGAATATTGTTCTGATAAATAAATTGTTATTTATATATTTTATTGTCCAGGAAAAATAAACAAAATACCTTTTGTTTGTTTTTATTTGTTGTTTATTTGTTAAGATGTTTATTTGTTTACCTCTTGTTTTAGTGCTGTACATTGTTTGTTAGAGATGTAATTGCTCGGATAAAAGTTGATTGATTAATTGATTGGTTGGTTTTTTAATGTCCAGTGAGCAGTTTTACAGCTATATTTAGGGCAATTAGTATGATTGAAAAAAGGATGGACCAATTGAGAGAAGTTCACTTGTCTTCACTCTTAAGCAGGAACGTCTAATCTTGCTGGTGCACCACAATTTTTCACTGTAAAGCAGTAATTTATTATCTTACCGGTGCACCTTTATTTTTCACTGTGAAACAGTAGCAATATCTTACCAATGCAGGGGCCTCGGTTTCCGAGTGGTCAAGGTAGTTCGTCTACAATTGATCACGTGGTCTGTCAACACTGAGATTGCAGGTTCGATTCTCACTGCAGGCAGGGTGTACTTGACTCCAATCTTAATTGACAAGGATTGCCAGTTTTCCTACCGCAGGTCGGGGGTTTTCTCCGGATACTCCAGCTTCCTCCCCAATAAAAACTGGACGCCATGATATAGCTGAAAAATTGCTGAAAGTGGCGTTAAACTCCATCAAACAAAACAAACAAACTTACCAATGCACCCTTATTTCACTGTGAAGCAAGCAGTAACTTATTATCTTACCAGTGCACCCTATTTTTCACTGTGAAGCAGGAATGTATTATCTTACCAATGCACCACCTAGTTTTCCCTGTGGAGCAGGAACTTCTTATCTTACCGGTGCACCCCTAGCTTTCACTGAAGCAGGAACTTATAATCTCACGGGGTGCACCCCTAGTTTTCACTATGAAGAAAGGAACTTATCTAACCGGTGCACTCCTAGTTTTCACTGTGGAACAGGAACTTATTATCTTGCTGGTGCACCACAAGTTTTTCACTGAAGCAGGAACTTCTTATCTATTGTGCATCCCTCGGTTTCATTGTGAAGCAGGAGTTTCTTTTCTTACCGATGCACGCCCAGATTTTGCTGTGGAGCAAGAACTTCTTATCTTTAAAATGCACCCTTATTTTAAGCTTAACTGACCCGAAATGTCCTCTACAAAGTTTGCAGAAATCATGGCCGGAGACCAAGCAACCTGGCTGCCTCGACTAAGAATAGAACTTAGGGGGGTCAAAATAAGTTTTTGCCATATAGTTAAAAGGCTGTAACAAATACATGTACAGGAAAACCTAAGAGACTTTCCATCTAAAGCATCAAAAGTTCTACAAAACCCTCCATTTAGTCGAAGACCCTGAAGTCATTTTTGTAGCCCTCATAAAGCTGAACAAAGCTGTACTACGACTCAAATGCAGGAGTTATTGCCTCTTCCTAATCGATTATTTTTGCTATTTTTCATCAAAATCTCCAAAATTATAAAACGAAAGTAAACGTTAGAATTGCAAAATGTTCAGCTTTATGGGAGCTTAAAAATGACTGAAGGGTCAATTAGATTGTCTGATCCACCTTTTAGGAGTTATTCCCCTTGAACTTTTTTAATCAATTTTAATTGATTTTAAAAATCTTCTTTTCTAAAACCCCTGATAGGACTGCTTTGAATTATTGCGAACATATTATCTTCAGGATTTTTTCTACCACAAATCAAGACAGCTGACCAACCAACATGGCTGCCTTAGCTATGAAGAGAAGAGGAGGGAATCAATATAGTTTTTGGCTTATTGTTCAAAGGGTATAACAGATACAAGACATTTGAAGTGAGACGCCTTCCTCAGCATCATGCAAAAGCTCTACAACACTCTATAATGAGGTGAAGTTGTGTAACGATGCCTTAGAGGTTTTATTGGCCCCAAATTGTCATAATTGTCGATTTTTTGTCATTTTTCCTCAATATCTTGGAAACAATATTATTATTCAGCTCACCATGATCTGCAAGAATGATTATTGGTGCATATGTGTTAAACAACTACTTATAGGAGTTATTCCCTTTAAAATGGCAAAATAATGCTTTTTACATTAGTGTTGGACAATTCCTTATGTAAAGAGTAGCTAAATAAAAAAGGGAAGAATTGTAAGGCTGTTGGAGCTCAGTGTGCACATGCTGATGTAGTAAGGCTGTTAAAGCTCAGTGTGCTGATGTAGTAATGCTGTTAAAGCTCAGTGTGCTGATGTAGTAAGGCTGTTGGAGCTCAGTGTGCTGATGTAGTAAAGCTGTTAGAGATCAGTGTGCTGATGTAGTAAGGCTGTTGGAGCTCAGTGTGCTGATGTAGTAAGGCTGTTAAAGCTCAGTGTGCTGATGTAGTAAAGCTGTTAAAGCTCAGTGTGCTGATGTAGTAAGGCTGTTAAAGCTCAGTGTGCTGATGTAGTAAAGCTGTTGGAGCTCAGTGTGCTGATGTAGTAAGGCTGTTAAAGCTCAGTGTGCTGATGTAGTAATGCTGTTAGAGCTCAGTGTGGTGATGCAGTAAAGCTGTTAAAGCTCAGTGTGCTGATGTAGTAAGGCTGTTAAAGCTCAGTGTGCTGATGTAGTAAGGCTGTTAGAGCTCAGTGTGCTGATGTAGTAAAGCTGTTGGAGCTCAGTGTGCTGATGTAGTAAAGCCCTTGGAGCTCAGTGTTCTGATGTAGTAATGCTGTTAAAGCTCAGTGTGCTGATGTAGTAAGGCTGTTAAAGCTCAGTGTGCTGATGTAGTAATGCTGTTAGAGCTCAGTGTGGTGATGCAGTAAAGCTGTTAAAGCTCAGTGTGCTGATGTAGTAAGGCTGTTAAAGCTCAGTGTGCTGATGTAGTAAGGCTGTTAAAGCTCAGTGTGCTGATGTAGTAAGGCTGTTAAAGCTCAGTGTGCTGATGTAGTAAGGCTGTTAAAGCTCAGTGTGCTGATGTAGTAAGGCTGTTAAAGCTCAGTGTGCTGATGTAGTAATGCTGTTAGAGCTCAGTGTGCTGATGTAGTAAAGCTGTTAGAGCTCAGTGTGGTGATGTAGTAATGCTGTTAAAGCTCAGTGTGCTGATGTAGTAAAGCTGTTAAAGCTCAGTGTGCTGATGTAGTAAGGCTGTTAAAGCTCAGTGTGCTGATGTAGTAATGCTGTTAGAGCTCAGTGTGGTGATGCAGTAAAGCTGTTAAAGCTCAGTGTGCTGATGTAGTAAGGCTGTTAAAGCTCAGTGTGCTGATGTAGTAAGGCTGTTAAAGCTCAGTGTGCTGATGTAGTAAAGC